>CM028129.1:452320000-452537500 GCA_016271365.2 Neoceratodus forsteri | reverse complement strand
CCAATTCAATGGCATCTGCCATGCAGGGAACTGACACACACTGCGACTTTGCATCTGATCCTGGTAGACACCATAGTATAGAACCAAGAAACTGGTTTTAATCAACAAAATATTTGGACTTTGACATCCCTGGAAATGATCCTTAGTCAGGCACCTATTTAAGTGTGTTTAAACCTTTGGAACTTGCAGTCAATGCATGGTATTACCCCTCCTGTGTAATTAATCTGGTTACACAGATACATAGATAATGGAGGACAGATAAAGACAAAAGTCCATCCAATCTGCCATGTTATTCCCTTTTTTGAAACCCAAGTTTACTGGGAACATCTAAGGGCACACTAGCTAAACAGATGTATACTGCTCCTTAATAAGTAGAGATGTCAGAACCTTTCCCCTCATTACATTGGATAAGAACAGGTTTGGGCGAACCATAATTAACGAGTCTATGACTGGTAAAGAGAAGTGCTGAACTATGAGGGCTAGCTTTGGACCCCTGCACTTGGTCCCTGTCTAAAGAGGGAACCCAAAAGCAACTTATACAAACTCTCCTTTAGCGCCACCCCCAATCACCCAGTGGCAAAGTCATATTTGTGCCACTGTATCCATTTCTCTAGGTATTTCTCCTGAGTTAAGTCAGAGGTCTGCCTTTATTCTTAACATCTGATTTACTTGTTGAACTACGTCCTTCCACTCCTATAAGGTGGAAATCAGGTTGGATATTCAATGAGTTGTGGTGCCTTTCACTGCAAATACAAAAAAACAGAAGAGAAGAGATCACGTTTTTACATGTTCCTATTCCAGGGACTGGTGAGACCCAGGACTAACTTCAGAAAATGTAATGGGATCACTTGACCTGATGCAGGACCCAGCTCACTGTGGATGCTACACCAGTGGTCCCAAATCAACAGACAATCTCAGAATATATGGTAGTGATATACTCTACAGAGGCACAATCACACCAATCAATTTCACCACTGCCAAAATGAGCTGTGATACAGGGAGTATGAAAAAAAATGCAATCAAAATTTTCCATAGATAAGATTATGAGGCTGTAATCTATCAACCCTTCTCTAATATTTTGGTTTAATCACCCTCAGGTATTACCGAACTGGACTCTGCTTTCCATCTGTTCTAGCCTTCTCAAGATTCCCTTCTCCTGCATCCCTTAATAGGACATACAGCATTAAGATATATCTACATTTCATTTACAGATGGGTGACCCAGTACACCAAGTCCTCCCATTTTGTCAGGTTCCTAGAGAGTTTATCTAAAGTGTCCCCTGTAGTTAATGATAAATTTGAAAATACTGTACTTACAAAGGTCACTATTACAGAGAAGGAACTGTCATTTCAAAGCTTCGAACAAGATACAGGTGCCCCCCAACCAGAAGATGCTTTAATGTGGTGAGCCCCAGTTGATTCCAAAGCAGGATCCCAGGATTTGTATTTGGCAGGTGAAATTCTGGATTACCAGTAATACTATGAGCAGTCCTACTATATTTGGTGCATTTGTGATGCAGCAAATTAAGGTCAAAATATTCTAGGAATGCTGCATCCAGGAGTTTAATATTGCAAAGCACAGAGGGGCTGGCAGTGAGGTACTATTTTTTTAAAGCATACTCCCCCCAAGTCTGAGTATAGTTACTACCTGTAAGGCCTGGGCTGCAGGTACTAGATCTCAAATCCTGGAAGGCCTAATCCTCCCCTCTCCCTTAGGAGTGCCAATGTGGTCTACCATGATTCTGTGACCTCTGCTACAACAATTTTGTAGTCAACCCTCATAGGTTTTTGCCAGAACATTCTGTAGATCTTTATGGGGAGGGCATGAAAAGTAGAACAAACAGGTAGTGTATTCATTTTTAAGATAGTTTGCCTCCCAGGGACTGAAGGAGTACAGTCCCTTCCCTGTTATTCCTACCCAAGATTAATCAATCTCAGTGGAGCTCCCAGAGCTCCCAATTACCTCTCCACTTGCTTTAATAACCACTTTGCAGCTATCCCATTGAGTTTCGAACCCCCAGATAGTGCTAGCATTAATCACATCCCCAAGCAAGTTACCTGCAGTGCAAACCTTTCTAATGCTGACTACACCCATATACCCCTCTAATCATCCAATACCCTGTCTTTCAAGGGATATCCTGAAGAAGAAGCGGAGGATACAGAGTGGGTAAATTAGGGCGAAGTGGATGTGAGTGGATCTGACTTTGGAGTGGATTCATTTTGGTTGTGGTGAAAGGAAAATGGGTAAGGGTGGTTATGGTGATTTGACCAGGAACTAACTTGTGTGTGCCGAAAGGGAAAAAAGACCATATAAAGAAGGAAACCTAGGGAGGTATACAGTGTGGGAAAATACAGGCTCACAGGTAAGTGATGACTAGAACCCCCCTCCCACCTCCTACCATAGCATCAGGTTTTACATAGGCATCTGCAGTTTGGAGGGTCCTCGTTCCCAAGATCCTTCATAAGGAAAATATCTGAATGTAGGAAAAACTAGCAATGAAAAGATGGAGCAACAGTGAAGCCCTGCCTGTCTGACAACAGTATCTGACAAAGGACAAGTCCAGGGATCCTTAATGTGGGAACTCCAGAAACACTGGTCTTATATGCAGGATACTGGACCAGTCATGGGTAAACAGAACCACAGCAGTATGTTTTAAATATGTTCTATTGCAAACTGAACCACATAATTATTTAAGTACTAACTGTCGTGAAAGCAGAGAGCATTAGGCATTCAGTACAGCAAGGGGGGAAAAGCTCGATTTAGTTTAATTTTAAGGCTTTTCCCAAAAGGTAACACCAAAGGTTTTGTCATTCATATCTGCTAGAGGTATTGCTGACGCAGCTACAACTAATCTGATCACAGTAACTAAGCAGCAGTACAGTTACATTCAATACAATTATTTTGTACTAGCTGGTTACATATGCTGTCTGTTTGCTGTTGTCATGATGACAGTGAACAGGATGTAGCGCCTTTGCAGTTTATTCTCTCAAATTTGCTTTCCTCTCACCATTAAATGCATTCTCAGTACAACACATTAGTTTAACCTGTTTTTCCTCCTTGAAACTGTTTAGGAACTCTTTAGCTAGTAAAACTTTAAGGGCACAGTATCCCATTTCCAAAAGTGTTAATAGTTAAAACAGCAGTACAGCAGATTGGGGCATTATTTTGAGTCTGCCCTGTATCCTGCTTATTTACAGTATATTAAGAATTTACAGTGTCTGTTTAAATTTATATTTTAAAATTCTTCCTTGGGCAAAACAAAGATGATGACATTTAACCCGACAATGTCAAGACTGCTTATGCACACCTCCAAGAGACAAGTATTAGGAGCACAGACAAGCAAGCTGTACTTTGTGGAGGCAATGGTCACTGCGATTGAGTATTTTTAAAATCTATAATTGATTACATAGGCTCCAAAACTTCTAAGAATACCATGATTAAGCACAAAGCAATGAAGAAAGCAGGATCATAATGCAATCCCCAATAGGCCCCTACAAGTCAATAACTGCAGTGTTTTTGGTTTTTTTTTAAAGCAGAATATAGAGAATAATGTATGGGCAATCAAGCACAACAAGGCTGTGTTTGCATCGAGGCCTGACATGACTGCATATGGTTTTATATACAGGTGTTACAGACACTCCACGCTCCCCAATATGACAAACAATTTGCCATTATTTGTTCTGTTCTATAATCAAAATCAAATGTACAGACTTTTGCAAGTTAAAAGGTACAACTTTGGGCACTGGGTAGTTAGTAAGCAGCTGGGTGTGGGGTATATAAGGAATGAAAAATGTTATGACCTTTGAACAGTACAGAACTGCTTGGAATGCACACATCATTTTGGAATACGCACAATGATTTAGAATATGCATAACAAGGATTTTCAGCAGGCTGATTTCAAACAAACAAAGGCTAACCATATACTATATAATAATTTTGTTTACTGCAGGCCAGTTTATAACACACAATAAAAGCAGGGAGAGGCAATAATACTACTGAAGCTAAACAGGGGATTTCATCTACTGGTGGATACAATGGGGATTGGCAGTTGAAGGAGATGGGGCTTAAAGAGATTTAAATCTGAGAAAGCATATGGTAACCTGTGAGAGGGTGTACCACTACACCTTCTATTTTCTAGCCTCCAACCAACCAACTTCCCACCCATCTATGTCCTTCGTTGCAGACAGATCCTCTAGCTTTTTCAGCAACCTTCAGTGTGGCACAGAGTCGAATGCCTTGCTGAAGTCTAAGTAGAGCAAATCCGCTGCATGCCCCTTCCTTATTTACTGCCCTAGTTACCCAGTCAAAGAATATTACTAGGTTGGTCTGACAAAACCTTCTAGCCACAAATCATGCTGTTTAATATCCTGGAACCCATTTTTCTCCAGGTAGCCCACCAGATCCTCTTTGACTATAGTCTCCATCAGTTTACCCACAAAGGAGGTAAGAATGACAGGTCTGTAGTCTCATCCTCACCCTTGTGCAGTGAATTAGGTCCGCAACCCTCCAGTCTTTTGGAACCACCCCTGACTGAACTGAGCTGCTGAACAGCCATGCCAGGGGTTCAGCTAATTCTGACGCCAGTTTCCTTAGCACCCTTGGATGCATCCCATCTGGCCCCAGGGCTTTATTTATATATCTTCCAGGTTGTAAGCCTGTTTCTGACCATATCAGCTGTAAATACTTTCTGCCTCATTTCTGGGCCCCCTTTTTCTGCAGCCCTTTACACCATTCTCCAGCAAAGGTCTGCTATCCTACTTAGTATATACTGAACCAGAAATTTACAATGGCTGCCTTCTGCTCATTCTCTTCTCTTACCCAGCCCCCCAGTCAACTTAACAACTCACCCCATCTTTCTTTTTTCTCCTAATAAATATGAAAAACTGTTTTCCCCCACCCTTGACTCCCTCAAAATCAGGTGAAAGCAATAAAAACAGAAATGTCCCCAGCAAATGGTGCCACCCTCAACAGAGGGAGAAGGCAGGAGTATGAGCTGTGGCTCAATGGAGAATATTCTCTCGATCTACCATTACGGTGAGCAGCTACACTATCTTCTTTGACGATATCTCACTCAATTGAGCCACACTTGTAGAACATTCCAAAGGAGTACCCTAACAACATGTGGCAGGGAGGCCCAAGACAATGTGCAGATAAGACCCTCAACAGGGCATGCCAACAGACTAGAAGCCTTATCAGTAAGTAGCAGGAGCATCAACTTAGAAAACAGGCAGTATCCATGCCAGGGCAAGATTGAGCTAAAAGCCCATGTCAGGAGACATGAGGTAGACAGCTGCACCAACAATGGTGAAGACAAAGCAACAGCTGAAAGGCCAGAAAAACCGAGAAAATGCAGAGACCCACAGCCAGAGAATGATGCTCAGCATAAAACCATATGGAGACCCTGAGGCTGAAGAGGAAAAAGACACTTGCACCAAACGACTATGGGAAGCTGCCTAAAGAAAGATGTCAAAGAGGCAAAGCCTGGTGAAGAACACAACAGCACTGAACACCACAAATGAGAGAACAAACCAGAGACAGACTCTGATGGAGAACCAAGGTCATGCAGAGGAAGCCGCCAGAATGTTGATGAGGTACAGTAAGGCCAAGTGAAAACCAAGGCAGAAGTCGACAGTAAACACTGTGAGAATGATGAAATGGAGACAATGAAAAGACAGAAGACAGTGCATAAAACAGGAGCACCAACAGAACAGCCACACGATGACCAGCACGGATGAGGATACCAGAAATGGCAATTACAAATGGGAACTAGGCTGCATGTAGGAAGCAGAGACCCAGTCAGACAGTACATGCATCAGTGAGGCAACACCAAGGGATGGGGGGGTGACTGTATACAAGATGGTGCTGGGGCTCTGGCAGAGTGATAGCAATTTTAATTAATTAATTTTTCCACAGCTAACTATGGGGCCGTTCAGGTAGTATGTATGATCCGCTACTGACCAAACAAAATACTGTTCATAGAACTGCAAGACAAAGAAATAAGTAAACAAAGCTAAAAAAGGTAAGAACATTAGTATCCCATCAACAGAGGAAGGCAACCTTTGAAAGGAAGTCCAAAGGCTAAATTTCTTAGTTTGCTGCCTCTGGGCATCAGGTAGTATAGCAATGGGGCTCACCAAGGAAAATGAATAGAATGAAACAGACTCTCTAATTAAGAGGGGGAAATATGTTGTAAAATAGGTTACTCACCTGTAACCATAGTTCTAGGAGCGGTATATAGTTCATATCCACACACTAGCAGTTCCAGTGGAGATGCTGATTTGTCATGACATCTTCAAGCTAAGCTCCTCCCACCACCCGAGCAGTATATCCTCTGGCTCTGCCTCATGAAGTTAGATCTTTGAATGCCGTAAGCAGGGATCTGTGTGCCACTTGCTAGGGGAAGCTAGGTGAGTGGTGTGGATGTGAACTATATACCACTCCTATAACTATGGTTACAGGTGAGTAATCTGTTTTTCTAAAGGGATGAATATAGCTGACTTGCCACACACTGGCAGACTTCCAGCAGTTCTCATGGAGGAGGGAGGCAAGGCACGTTCCCCTATTTGCGAACAGAGACTGGATAATCAAGGTCCCAAACACATCATGTCAAGACTCCGAGTCGATGCTGCAATGGTAAATGAAGCTGTGTGCTGACTTCAAGGTGGCAGCCCTGCAAATCTCCTAAACAGAGATGTCCCTGAAGACAACCACCAAGGTAGTGGTACATCTGATGGAATGAGCCCTAAACCCTATGGGAGGCTCACTACCAACCAACCTATAACCTATATCAGTGTTAGTGGTTCAGCAGGTTGCACACTTGCCTCTGAGACCAGAAGATCGGAAGGTTGTGGGTTCCATCCCCACACCAGGAATCTGGGTTAAATCCCAATACTGATATTGTAGTGCAGAATTTGGGGGGGGGGGCGCTACACTCCTGAGGTACCGTCTTTTGGACAAGACATTAAACCAAGGTCCCATCTTCCTGTTCTGGTGGGTGTTCAGGTCAACGTTAAAGATCCCATGGCACTTCTAAAGAAGAGTAGAGAAATTTCTGCAGTGTCCAGGCCACATTTCCCCCATTCACTAAAAATACTACCAACAGCTTATGCTATTTCAGTATCAGTTGGTTTCCATCTGTATCCCACCTCCTCTGGGACAAGGCTGAAAACAGAGAGAATTGCCTAGTCCTTTCCCAGTCAACAAAAACTGACTAAATATTTAAAAATTAGATGCAGGATGTTATCCGCCTGCCAATTGTCCGCTTTGCTGCCGATCTGCCAGGCGTCATTTTAACATACGTTATGAACAGTTGGAGAGCTTCACCCCAAACTCCCAGCTGTGCATTCCTTATAATAACCAAGTGCCCTCCACAGGTCCAGAGTATGGAGTCTGTGATCAGCCTCCGAAGATGGATTTGTAAAGTATACTGGAAGGTTAATCACCTGGTTAAGGTAAAACTCCAATACCAACTTCGGGTGGGGGCAAAGGATGACCTTGTCCTTGCATGTGACCAGTTTTGGAGACTCCATCAAGAGCACTTAGAGCTCACTTATCCTTCTGGCTGACATCATGGCCCCCATGAAGGCCATCTTCCTTGACACATGTGACATCTCACGCTTGTGCAAAGGCTCAAATGACTTGCCCATGAGCACAGCCAACACCAGCAGTGGGTCCCATACTGGTGATGGCATTTCATGCACCAGAGGGGACAGGTGGGCAAGGCCACTGAAAAAGCACCTGACTATCTTCTCCTGGGCCACCATCAGCATACAAGCCGATGCCTGGTACACAGAGATGGCTGGCAGGTGCACCTTAAGGGTAATCACTCACAGTCCCAACCAAAAGAGGGAACAAAGGCACTCAAGGATACTATCCATAAGACAGGCATGGGGATCAAGCTCACTGCCCTGACATCAAATGGAAAATCTTTTCCCATTTAAAGGCAGAGCACTGGCAAGTAGACTCTTTCTGGGAGGCCTCCACAACGTGGAGCACAGTGCTCTCTAAAGACCCAAAGCCTGGAACTCTACCTGCTCAGGAACCAGGCTGTGAGGTAGAGGGACTGAAGTGCTGGGTGCAGGACAATTCCCTGTTATCTGTTCAGAAGGTCTGAGCACAGAGGCAATGGCCACAGAGGCCTGCTGCTGAGGAAGAGGAGACTTGGGTATCATAATTGCCGTGGCCAGTCTGGAACTATCAGGATCATCTGTGCCTTGTCCTACCAGGCCTTGACACCTTATGGATCAAGGGAAAAGGAGGAAAGATGTACATGAGGTCTGGAGTCCAGGGCCTAATAAAGGCATCTGCCAGCAGTGTCCCGGACTGTGGGAGTGGGCACAAAACAACCTCGGTTTGACATTTTCCCAGGAGGCACATAGATCCACCAGAGGAGTGCCCCACAAGGAGAACAAGTGGTTCACCACCTTGCGATGCAGAGGCAACTCGGGCAACAGCTCTCCCTCCTGACAGAGTGTCTGCTAGCTGATTGTTCACTTCGGTGACATGGATGACCAGGAGATCTGTACCCAGGCTTCGCACTAGAGTCCAAGTGCGGAAGGCCTCCCGATACAAGGGAAGGGAGTGCATGCTGCTCTGTCTGTTCAGGCAGAACATGGTCAGGATGTTGTCTGTCTGAACCTGCATGACCTGATCCCTGACTAGAGGAGAGAATTCTGTCAGAGGAAACTGCTCTGCATGGAGCTCAAGTAGGTTTGTGTGGTGATGAGACTCCTTGGGTGACCATAACCTGTGGCCTCTGCGGTCTCCTAGGTGTGCTCCACACCCCACCAGAGCCATGTCCATTATGAGTGTGATGGATGGTTTCAGGTGGACAAATTGGACTCCTTCCTCCAGATGGTCATGGATCAACCACCACTAGATGGCATCCCACATCGACTGGGTCACTGTGGCCCATCTCACACTGAAGATGGTGCATCCACCAGCAGGCCCAACAGACCATGATGGAGCAGGATGCCAAGTGAGCACCCAACCTGAAATGAGCAGGTAAAGGAGATAAGATCAAATGCCTGGTCCGCACGGAAGCAAGCCCTGGCCCTCAGGAAGTCTAGTTCTGCCATGATGAACTGGATCACCTGCGAGCGGACCAGTTTGGATTTAGTTGGGTTGACCAGAAGGCTAAAGTCTCTCCACATCTGGAGGGCCAGGTCCCTGGACCACTCCATGGCTTCCTTGGGACACTGCCCTATCAGTCAGTCATCCAGGAAGGGAGACATCCTGACATCCTTGCATCACAGAAGGTTGCCACCACAGCCATGCTCTAGGTGAAGACCTTGGGCATGGACAAAAGGCCGAAGGCTATGACCTGGAATTGACAGAGCATCTTCTTCTGTATGCAACTGTAGGTACTGCCAGTGGGACAGACGGAGACTGGGATGCAGAAGAATGCATCTTGGGAGATCCAGGGAGCAGAACCATATGCCCTGCTCCAGGGATGGTATGATCTGATTCAGAGTGACCATCCAGAACTTGTGCTTCCAAATAAATGGGTTGCGATTGTGTAGATCCAGTATGAGGCACAAGCACCATCCGTTTCAGGACCAGGATGTACTTGGACATATACACCTGACTTACCAGGATGTCTGGGACACAGGCTATAACCCGTTTTGTAAGGAACTGAGCACTCCCCCCCCCCCCAAGTGAAGGGGGACCGGGGGGGGGGGAATGGGCTTTTGGTGTCTCTGGGAACCAGATATTGTGTGTGGGGGAGGGTACCCCATGGCCACTGGCTGCGGAGCACTGTCTCAGGTAAGAGGCCACTGGAATGATTCTTTTTAGTTGCACCCCGACCCAAAGTTTTCTTATAACACAGAGTGGCAGTGGGAGGGATGCCTCTCAGGGGGGAGCGGTGACTGATCCAGAAAAGGCTTGCTGCTTCAAGGCTGGGAGTAACACAAACTATCTTTCTCCGACGGGGACCCGGAGGATTGCTCTCCCGGGAACCTGAGGGGATCTTTGTAATGTGGTCAAAATATCCAGCATAATTCAGTCGCATGCTTCCCCCACGGGAGATTTGTCCTCATTTGGATTAGGTACTGTACTGACATTGCTTATACCTCTGTGATATCTTAGAAGCTGTACAGTGCATTCAGGAAGGATGTGAGGAGGATTTGGGACGTGGTGGCCTTCAGGGTGTGACGCGCAGGCGGCCGTGGGAGGACTCCTTCCTAATCAACTGCCCTAGAAATCCTACAGATGGAGCGGTGAATTTCAGGTTCCGACAAGGGACTGGAGCTTGTCCATGCCCCCCCTCCCCCGAGAGAGAGAGAGGAGATAGCTTCCGACATCGCTCTTATACAGAGTAGAGTCCTGAGGATCTCCTACTTGGGAGGACCAGTCTCCCTGCCAGCTTGAATGGGTCTCCTTATTGGGGGGAGGGGCTGGGTGGGAGTGACTGAGCCACCACCTCATATGATCAGAGATCCCATGCCACACAGATTCGTTCCCAGGAGTATATGGACTTCACAGAATATACAGGACCCTTACTCAAAGACGAAAAATGTTCTTTTCTTGAGATTGTTTGGATTATCCCCTCTGTCGAATTATTTTACTTCTTAGATCATTTGAAGCACTCTGACCAGAGAAGATGGTCAGCATCTGGATTTTGATTAGTAGGGGCTAAACTGGGGTTATAAGGGGCAGTAATTAATAAATTCAGCTCCAGCTTTCTTTAATATCTCCCTTCGTTTCTAATAGCATGGCACTAGCTTGGGGTGGTGAGTTACAATTAATCCAGCTACCAGACAGTCATGCACCATTCTTTTTCCCTACCCTATCTACATACCTTACCCCAGTTAATATGGGTTGGCCTTATAATTTTATATATCTTACCCAACCCCCTCACCACGCACCTTATTTTAGGGGCAAGATCATCCCCGGAGGAAGTCTTCCTTTTAGGAGATATCGCTTTCCACCTAGGCAGGACCTCCCTCCCTCTCCTCGAAGGTTAGAGGACCGGGAATTGAAAGTTACTATCTTATTTACGATGTATACAGTTAAAATTTCTTACTCCATAACATGACTCAGTTGGTCGAGTAAAGGCAGAGTTAAATGGTTATTCCCTCATTTCCCCCATATAAAAAACACAGACACAGGAATATATAATGTTTTTATTTCAATGCTATGGAGAGTAAACATACATGATGGTTTCAGATACAACACAGGGAATCTGGATGACATAAAGCAGGGAGGAGGCTCTTTCAGGTAAAACAACATAGATTAAAACATTATGGGATCCACCTTTACAAAAATTTCCCAAAATGTGAATGGGCTTAACAGGCCAATTAAGAGATACCGGACCATTAAGGCCTTTCAAAAAATGAAACCCGATGTTTTGCTTTTACAGGAAACCCATGTAAATGCTATTAAACATCAAAAAATTATTAAAGTTTGGGTTCTCTCGGGTAGTGGAATCTTCTTATAGGAGAGGGAAGAGAAGCAACCATATTGTTACCTCGATCCTCTCCATTTACATTAACAGATCAATATGCTGACCCAGAGGGGAGATTGGCCCTAGCCATAGGTACGGTACAGGGTCAGACTCTCACCAAATACAGTACCTATATTCTCCCCCCACCACCCAGAGTGATGACTCGGCAGTCCAAAGATTAATAGATCAAATCCTAACCAGACAGAAGGGAGTTCTGATCGTAGGGGGCAACCTTAATTGTCTTTTAAACACCTCCCTGGACTCCTCGGTGGCACACCCAGCTAAGCAAACTATAGGAGGACGACACCTGCGACGCCTACTGAAAGATGTGGGTTTGGTGAACTCCTGGCAACAGCTAACCCCCACTAAAGGAAAATTTTCGTACTACTCAGCAGCACATAAACATTACAGTAGCTTGGATTATGTGTGTATCAGCCAGGAACATAAATCTTTAATCCGGAAGACAGATATAAAGAATGTCTGCCTTTCAGATCATGCCCCAGTACAGTTGGAACTGGACATAATCCAGGAGCAGAAATCCACATAGTGGAGGTTTAATCCATCCCTTTTAAGGGACCCTGCATTTAAAGATCTTTTAAAAACTAAAATCTCCGAAATCATAGTAGACAATACCTCACCACAGACCACACCTCAGTTACTGTGGGACACTATCAAACTGGTCCTTCAAGGCTATATTACTGCCTATGCTACACATGTGAAAAAACAAAGGGACCACAGACTCAACAAACTCCAACAGAAGTTGAGAACCCTGCAGGGACTTCCGGTGGCACCACGGAACAAGTAGCAGCACATAGACGAGCCCCCTCTTCCAATGGCCTATAAAGCTGTTTATTTTACTGCAGCCGAGCATTCAAAATGCTAAAACATACCAATATGAAATGAAACAATGAAAAGTAGCACAAATATAAAGAAAAAACAGCACTGAAGGGACAGGATGCAGTGTGATTAGCAATCCAAGAGCGAGACAGCAGGAGAAGTCCTTCCCTCTAGAGTATGGCCAACACCGAGGAGGACAATGACCATCTGATTAGAAACAAGATTTGAGCAACAATTGAAGGAGATGCGTGTTGAAAACAAAGCTGAATTCAGACAGCTTAACCAAACATTGGCTGGTCTAGAAAAAAGGACTGAAGAAGCAGAGGACAGGATTGGCGCTGTGGAAGAGAATGCTACAAAAACAGGCTTCATCATACAAGCCCTCATAAACCACACAGAGAGACTACAGGATAAGTGCATGGACCTCGAGGGCCGATAACAGAGGAGAAAACATTCGCGTCTACAGACTTCCAGAGGGCACTGAAACTGGCCGAATGACAGATTTCATGGCCGATCTGTTGGCAGATGTTTTACATCTCCCAGCCAGCTTCCAATTTGGAATCGAGCATGCACATTGGGCGCTCCAGCCAAAGCCGCCCACTCCTAACAGCAGGCCTCGTTCGATAATTACATTTAATGATTACAAGATCAAGGAGGAGATCTTATCAAAACCCTGGCAGCAAAAGTTAGTCAAATATCTTACTTATAGACTTTTCTTTGATCATGATTACCCTGTGGAGGTTCAAAGGTAGCAGATGAGGTAACTGAACTTGCTGAAGGTGTTAAAAACAGAAGGGATTTTTTTTCACATGCCTTTCCCGGCACGCCTGAGGGTTTTTTGGCCAGATGGAGTAAAAATCTACGACCCCCCCCCCACAAGGATGCGAGGAGGGTCTGCATTGAAAAGGGCCTGGTTGGAGCCCAGGAGTTGCCCCCTATGGACTCTAATTCCCAGCAGGACTTGGGAGACCTCACCGATTGGATGGTTGCACTGGCAAAGAGGAAGAGGGGTCACGGATTATCAGTGTCTTCAATTGCGCCTTTCCAAATGCTCCAATCGCTTGTGCAGAATATCCAGGAAAGCAAGAAGTCGAGAAATAATGATTCCCAGGATTGAGAGGGCTAGATTTCACCAATGTGCTACACATAAGCATCAGATTACTTTCTTTGCTGAACAGTGAGATAGGCTGGCTGTATATTTTGACTGCCTATATGATCAGCTGAACTGTTTACAGTTTTGTTTATGGTTCACAGCCATGGCTCTGCCTTTCCTTATCGGGGCTAAATATAAACCTTACTCACATGGGCAAGAGGACTGTGATGTCACCCTCATTCTTCTTGATATATACCTCTTCGTACAATGTTTATTTTGGCCTAATCTGTTAGCTCCTCACTTCTAATATTAATGTTCACCAGAGTTTGGCGATACACCAGTTTTAAGGGAATGTTGTTATTACTGGGACCATCTTTTCTGAACTTGTGCATACTAGTTCAATGTTAAGTTTTTAAGAGTTTCTTGATTTCAGATGTGATATGGGCTAAACAATGCAAATATCGAGGGCAGGGAAACTGAAAATAACCAATTTTTTTCTCTCATTTGTGCCATAACTGCTTGCTTATTTTCCTCGGGGTTGTAGCTCATTTCGGTCTCAGGGATCCAGCGATGCCACATACTCGCTGTTCATCAGCCAGAGAGCCCCCCCATTACAATCCTGGGGCTCTGGAGGAGAGCGACTTATTTTAAGTGGTCAGGTGGCAATAGCCCCATCTCCTCTGTCCACCCCCTCTACAGTTTAAAGGGAGGGGTTTGGACATTTAGAGATCTTTCCATAATTTGATGGAATCTCCACCTATGGAAGCCTACTGGTTTTGTTGGCAAGTTTTCAAGTTGCCTGCGTTTATTGCAATGTTATTATTGTTTTTTTTTGTTTGTTTATTTGTTTTATCTCTATGGGGAAATTCTCATTTTGACCATGCTTGGGAGAGGAATGATCTTGAATAGGGGAATCTCAGGAGTGTTCATATGGGAATATGTCTATTCGATATAAATTCCATAAACATATGGTTAAGTTAGACACTGTAATTTTATCCTACAATGTTAATGCAGGGTTTTATTTAACTCTAAAAATTGATTAGCGTTTTGCTCATAAAAGTTCTAAAACATTGTGAAAATGCATAGCACTTGCCTCACTGTGTTTAACAAACATAACACTTCTAGAAAGCCTATATAAATAGTTTCTGTACAGTTAGTATTGTCCCAAGAAAAAAAACTGCTAATCAATTATCTAAAACCCTGTAATGGTTTATCCCACCCTATTAAGCGCAGCAGAGTGATGTCCTTTCTTCGGAAATCCCAGGCAGCCTTCATTATGTTACAAGAAATCCACATGACTCTTACTGAACATAAAAAGTTACTGAAATTTGGGTACCAGGATGGAGTTCTCTTCTCAAGGCAGGGTTCGGAGAACAGAACAGCGATTTTGGTCCCTAAACAGGACAGTTCAATATGAAAGATACCATACAGGATAAACAGGGCAGATATGTTGGCATGAAGGGAACTTATAATGGATCCTTAATTACTATGGTTTCTGTTTATGCACCACCCGGGGTGAATTTTCAGTTCTGTCAAGACTTTTTTTTTTATAATTAAAATGGCAGGTTGGGCAGAAGGGCATATGGTAATTGGGGGAGATTTGAATTTTCGACTTAACCCTAGCCTGGACTCCTCGGTACAGCTTCCGAGGAACCATAATGATGTGTCAAAGAAGGTGGCTGGGATTTTGGGGGAAATAGGACAGACTAATGCTTGGTGTCAACTGAATAAGGGAACACGACAATATACTTTTTTTTTTTTTCCCCACACCCACACCACTCTTACTCTCAAATGGATTATTTTTCAGTGGCCAGAGAATCCTTGGGATGCTGCAGGGACTCATGGATGGGTAATATGGCCCTATCAGACCACTCCCACATCTTTCCAACTCTAGCATTGAGGCCTCCATGGCGATCCACATTTTAGAGACTAAATCTCTCCCTCCCTCAGAATAAGAATATTCAAGACACAATTAAAACTACCATAGAACAAGCAATCCAACAGAATCAACATCCAGAAATTAATCCTTGGATTCTATGGGACACCATAAAGGCGATACCAGGGGGACATTTTATTGAACTCTCTAGTAGGCTTAAGAAACAAAGGGAGCCAAGGAGGGTCTCACTACAGGAAAAATTACAGAGTTGGCGTTAATGCAACAGCAAAAGCTGAACAAAGAGAGAGGCAAACAATTGGTAAAGTTAAAGGTGGAACCGCTTACAATAATAGACTACCAAGTAGAACAGCAACTTCTGTTTTTAAGACAGAGATTCTATGAGGGGGGCCATAGGGCCCTCAAGCTACTAACCTGTCACTTAAGACAACAAAAAGCAAAGGCCAGTATACCTAAAATTAAGCATGCCAATACACATAAGTGGAAATATACAGTTGAGTATATAGCTGGTACCTTTCGCTCTTATTATCAAACATTATATTGTAAAGGGGCTGCCCCTGTTGCAGAGCAGGTTCAGCAGTTCCTTGCCCCCCTGCAACTACCAGCTCTGTCCTTACAACAAAAAACCTTTTTGAGTACCCCATTTACATCAGAGGAAACACAAAGGGAGATTGGTAGGCTTAAGTCTGGGAAATGCCCGGGTACCGATGGGTTACCCAATGAGTTTTATGAGCAGTTTAAGCAAGAGGTTACCCCTTTACTGTTTCAAACATATAATTATGTTCAGTCTGAGAAGGGGACCATTCCACCATCATGGACCCAGGCGGTTATTTCTGTTCTTCCGAAGCTGGCCAGGGACCCCACAATCTGCTCTTCTTATTGTTCCATATCTACGTTAAATACAGACTACAAGATCATGGCTGGGATATTGGCTAGAAAAATAGAGAGTATATTACTAGATTGTATTCACATCGATCAAGCTGGTTTTGTCCCAAGCAGACAAACAATGGATAATATCTGGAGATCGGTTATTGTGAAAGAACACCTAACAAAAACTTCACAACATAATAAGTTTAGATGCCGAAAAGGTGTTTGACCAGGTCTCCTGGGATTTTCTTTTGGGTACCCTGGTCGGCTTTGGATTCCCTCAGTCCTTTTGCCAAATTGTAACCAAGATTTATATTAATCCAGTGGCCTATGTCAGATAGAATGGTTTTGTTTTTCAATCATTTTGGTTAGCACGGGGAACCAGAGAGGGCTGCCCTCTGTCCCCTCTTATTTTCACTTTGTATTGAGCCCCTTGCTCAGTCCATAAGATTTAATCATGCAATGCAGGGAGTTACGGTGGGGAACACCTATCATAAAATTGCGCTATACGCAGATGAAGTGCTACTATATCTCACAGAGCCAGAAAAATCCCTGGTCGAAGTCTTTAAACAAATAGAAACATTTTCACAAATATCAGGGTACAAGCTAAATTGGACAAAGACCAAGGTTCTGGCCATGGTCCCCCAAGTACCGACAGAAATAATGGAAAAATACTGAATGAGATGGAACTGTGAGACTCTGAAATATCTCTGTATTAATTTAAGCAAGAACCCTCTTACCTTATTTAAAGATAATTATCCCGCCTTTTGAAACAGATTTGGTCTGACCTGAGGAGATGGGACTTAATGCCCTTTCCATTCTATTCTAGACTACAAGCTCTTAAAACAAATATTTTACCCTGGTTACTTTGTTTCAGGCAGTTCGCTGTCTGGTTCCCCCACGACAGACAGGAACTTGGCAGAAGAAAGTGATGGCCTTCCTTTGGGCAAATCTTAGGTCAAGACTCTCTAAGAAGACACTATCTGCCCAGACATGAGGGTGGGAGAGCTTGCCCCGATTTTCAGGCCTATTGGTTAGCTGCCCAGATGAAGACTGCTCTCCTCTGGGCCCATCCACAACACACTTCCCACTGGAAAGAGTTGGAGACAGATGAGGGGGGGGGGGGACATGTACCCCTAGCAGTGGACCTGTTTAACCTCCCTTCTCAGATAGACCTGGCTGTATACCCCTTTCTTACATTCAGACTACACCTAAGGGATGGCTCCGGGGTACTAGAAGGAGCTTTACTCCTAGAAATCTTTGGAGGTACAGATGGTGGTCCTATGACGATTCATTTTTGCCTGCAAGGCACTCTACATGGTATGGGAAACAAATGAGGAGGGCCTATGTGCTCCCTGGCAATTACTCCAGGGAAATTCAATTCTTTCTTTTGAGGTTAAGGCTAGAGTTAAGTGGGGCTCAGGGGATTTATTATATTTTTATCAAATTCAGGATAACAAACAGTAACCTCCGATCCACTTCCACATAGGTGGATGGTAGGCCCTTTCCGCTGGCCTTCGAGACAATTTGGAAGGGTACCCATGGAAAGGGGGCTATCACTATCTTATATTGTAATCTAGTTGCAGACAATTCACATAACATACAAGTTACACATCATAAATGGGAGGGAGAATTAGGAGTGAGGTTTGACTCTAGCTCATGGGCCAAAATCTTTAGAAACTGCTGGCATACTACTTCATCACCTGCTTGGAGAGAGTTCGCTTGGAAGATCAGAATTTGCTCTTTCCGCCAGCCCGGTGGCACTGAGGGTTGAGGCGCTGGGCGCCACACCTCGTGCCATGCCGGTGACTTCCGGGTTCAGGAACGAGCCCGGGTTGCTGGGGGTCAGCAAGGGAGGGAGAGGATTGAGCATCCGGAGGATGGCTCTCCTCTCCCAGGAGGGACGGGTCCCTAGTCGGTGCTCGGCTGCCCTCTGGCGGAGGCCAGAGATGCAGCAAGCGCCGACAACGTAGAGAAGGGATAGGCAAGTGGCAGATGTCTGTTCCATGCCTTGATGTCAGGGTGCTAGACACTCCCCAAGAAACAGGTGAAAATGCTCTTCAGCTCCGGCGGAGACTGAGTACTGGAGCTTGGCCTCGAACTGCGGCTGCCCGCCTGGCACCCTCCCGACCAACGCTATTGACTGCTTTCGGGTGTTGGGGCCCCACTTCATCCCATGGGGGTAATCAGGAAGGCCACATGGGTGACGGAGGACTGTCCAGGTAGGGGCGGACCATAGAGGGAAGACTCCTTGGTGCTCCCAAGGAGACCGGAGCTGAGGGGAGGAGAGGAGGAATAAATGCAAAAAAAAAAAAAAAAAAGATTTTGCTATTTCCTCACTCCAAGCAGATTAGCTAAGATTGGCACTCGGAGGGAGGCAGTCTGTTGGAGACAATGAAGAGGCAGACCAAGCACACGTCGTTTGGTTTTGTGCACTATTAAGAGACTACTGGAAACAGGTGGGGAAGTGTTTGGCTGGGTTGTTTGGCCTAAATGGGGATATAGGTTCAGAACATTTGGTACTCGGACTTTGTCCGTCTGAAATCAAAGACAAAGAGGCCTTTTATCTCTGGGCTATTCTTGCAATAGTAGCACTAACAGCCCTAACTAAGAAATGGCTTCTGCTGTCCCTTCCCACCATGGAGGACTGGCTCCTGTTTATATCTCGAATTTATGATATGGAACGAATAACTTTAGCTGCCAATCATAAAAAAAGGTCTTTTCAATAATAGATGGAATAGGTGGGAGCTATACAAGGGTAACATATTAACTACTTGAGTAAATGGCGGTAGGATATTTCTCTGTTTTCCTGCCCCCCACCCTACTTCTCTGCGATCAGGCCTTTCATTGTAAAACTTTACAGATACAAAGTGTTCTTAGTTCTCTGTGTACCCTTAAGGGCCAGAATTGTACTGACAAGATATTTATTTTTTATATAATATTATATACCCCTTCACAGCATGGTATAAAGTTACAAATTTTCTTTTAACTGAATTCCCTGTTATCGATGTCTGTCATAACACTTTGTGCTTCTGTATTCCCAATCTGATTGTTAAAAATGTCATGTACTTGGAATATTATATTGACTGGATACTCTGAAATATTCTTATGTAAAGTATACTGTCTTAAAAGAACATCAGGGCCCGAATGGTTATGGGGCTGAATTTTATAAGGGTGCCTGGGATTCAATAAAAACGCCATTACTGTGAGCCTTGCAAACCAGTCATAATATCATGACATTCCCGATCTCCTGGTGACAAGCTACAATCTCAGCTATTTTAAAACCTAATAAACCCCCTCATCTGTGTGATTCTTATCGCCCGATCTCAGTCCTTCACCAGGACTATAAAATTTACCCGAGTATCCTAGCTCACAGATTGGATGATATTCTTCCTGGAATAATACATTCCAACCAATACCGATTTATTAAATCTAGATGGACTACTGATAATATCAAAAATACACCATTTCTCATTGACCACTCCCACTGTACAAAATCCCCCCTCTTTTTATTAAGTCCTGATGCCCAGAAAGCATTTGACAGGGTCTCATGGGAGTTTTTACACTCCACCTTATCCAAATTTGACTTCCCACAAGGCTTCCTGGATACAATCAGGGGCATATACACTGCCCCTGAAGCGGTAATTAAAATAAATGGTTCTGCTGCTGGCCCACTGGTGCAGCGGTTGGATTTCCGCTTGTGGAGCCAGCGACCCGGGTTCGGGAACAGACCTAGGTCACTGGAGGGCCGGCCGGGGGGAAAAGGATAGAGTGTCCCATGGACGTCTCTCCTTCTCCGGGGGGTGGGGTAGTGTCTGGCACAATGAGGCCCCTGGTGGAGGTCGGGAGTCACTCACGGTACCGGCGCTCAGCAATAGGGAGGTGGGGTGGACGCTGGTGTCATTGCATGTCCCCGCCTCTGAGAAAACCAGGGGGGGAAAAAAGGGGCAGGCGGGTCCGTTGTCTAAATGAAGCCCTCCCTGGGGCTTCGATTAGCTGCCATCACCACATCCCCAACCAGATACTTGTTCCGTGGCATGGATGAGGGGACCGATGCCACGGCCCTGCTCACCCGGGGGGGGGGTGTAAGCCGGGGATGACTGGGGACAGCGGCAGTAGATGGCAGTGGAAGTCCCAGGGCCGTGACCAGGGCTGATGGTGACAAGCGGACCTGCCAGGATAAAAATGAAAACAAAAATAAATAAATAAATGGTTCTCACTCAACTAGATTCCCCCTGCAAAGAGGTACACAACAGGGCTGCCCATTGTCACCTAGTCTGTTCGCTCTCTATGTAGAACCTATTGTCCAATTTCTTAGACAGCAGGAGGATCTGACAGGCTATAATGTAAAAGGAAAGCATCACAAAGTGGCATATTATTCTGACGACTTGCTCCTCTATATTACTAACCCTGAATCCTCTCTAACCACTTTAACCAGAATCCTCCCTATAACTGAACAAGTTTCGTGTCATAAAGGAAATCAAGATAAGTCAGAGGTACTGCCTATAAACCATATCCCTTCTCCTAACATCATGTGAAAATTCCCCTCAAGTGGAATAGTCCGTATATAATATACCGGGTATTAAGATCACTTCCCACCCCTCCACACATAAAATTAAACTACGACCCCCTCTTCTTTGGCTGTACAGGCAGATTTACATGGACGGTCTCAGCTGCCTATATCAATATTACCAAGAGTACAGTCCATTCAAATGAATGTTTTGCCTAGAATCTTATATAATATGCAGAATATTCCCATTCCTCCCCCCCAATCCTAGAAAATTAAACAAATGGTCGAATGCTATCAACCAATTTATCTGGAAAAAGACTAGACCATGTATAGCTTATGCTAGACTTCAATTACCAAAGGAGAGGGGAGGCCTAACCTAAATAAATATTTAACAGCAACGGTGTTAACCCATATGTCTAAATGGTTTCTTAATACAAATCAAACCCCGATTTGGACAACCTTGGAGAGACACCGCTCTGATATCCCCTTGGATGGGGGCCAGGTCTTCCAGCTGAACCCTCCTCGGGAGGAGCAGCAGATTTCCACATTCACAAAAGCCATTCATTATTGGAGGAGAACCCTTAGCTCCTGAGAACTCTGTTATGTAGCTAAGTGGATAGGTACCCCTGCAAGGGATGACAGGTTCCTCCCAGGCAGACTGGACCACACTTTTCGAACCTGGCAGGAAAATAGACTGGCCCATACGTACTAGTTCTTTCAAAATGGCATTAAAATTTTTTCCCAACTTCAGGTAGAATACTCAAGATTTCTTTTGATACTTACAACTCGGACACTACTTAACATCCGAGTTAAAAACAATTACTCTAGACCAACAAGCCCATCCCCAGTCTCATTCCTAACACAGCTGTCCTCTCCTGATTCCCAGCAACATCTCATTTCCCACTTTTATAAAGCACTCCAGCAGTCCCTGAGCCAATCTATTGAACTAATCCAATCAAACTGGGAAGCAGAATTATTAATAAATCTACCCCCACGGGATTGGCTGGGGATCTGGCATTTACAACACAAAACCACCTGCTCATACACCTGGCAGGAATTTTCGTGGAAAATAGTGGCCCACTATTTTCGCACCCCCCAGATCACGCTCAAATTTCTGGTAGGGGGAGATTCATCTAGCTGGAGGGGCTATGGAGAGGAGCTGGCCACCCAAACAAATATACTATGGTCTTATATAACTCTCTCAGTTTTGGGCTGCGGTAAACTGACTAGTTGGGTAGTTGTTCCCTTCTTTGGGAGACATTACCCCACACTTGGTTTTGCTTCTTTATTACCCATGCCAATTTCAAGATAAACAAACACTCTATTTATTAAATATACTATTCAGGGCAGCCCAAAAAGTGATAACTAGACTCTGGCTGAAACCAGACCCTCCTCTCATAATGAACTAGGAAAACCTAATCTATGAGATATACAAAATGGAACATATGATGGCCCATCTCAAAAATACACCACCAACTATGACCAATTGATGGACCAAATGGTTTCTTTATATCTCTACCTCTAGCCTGGATCTCGTTCCATAGAGGGGATCAGATAGACCCAGGGAATAGAACAGACTAATGTTTTGGCTCTTCGACCTAGTATGCAATTCACCTGAGATTCTTTCTCCTCTCATGAGTAATCCCCCACACACTCACCCCATGTCATTTATCCCCATCATGCCTAGGATGGTAGGAGCCAGAGATATAATCCATATGATTTTCCCCTGACTGGTGAAGCCTCCTCCCTGCTTGCCACTTTGTACAATAATCTATTAGCTTGATTCTATTGATACCAGTGACCATTGTAATTATATTTTATTTTCAACCTTTCATGTACCATGCTTGTAATACATTTACCTGCAAACCCCTCCCACTGTATCCATGACTGGAGGCAGTATAGTGCAGTGGTTTAAGTCTCTGAGCTGCAAATCTGGAGATCTGGGTTTGAATCCTACAGCCCCCACTTGCATACTGTGTGACCCTGAGCAAGTCACTTAACTTCCCAGGTGCTACCAGGTTGCACCTGTAAACAAGCTTTCAGCTTAGTGTGTCTCACCTGGTTAAACAATTGGGGGAGGGGAAGATAAATACAGGTTACTCACCTGTAACAGGAGTTCTAGGAATGGTATATGTTGTTCATCCACACTCATTGGCAGTATCCTTGCCGCTTTAAATCTTGCCGGAAGGTCTTCAAGCTTGCTCCTCCCACCCACCCGGGTGGTATAACTCTCGGCTCCGCCCATGACGCCAGATCTGCCCGCTGGAAGCTCAGGGTTGTGCGTCGAAGCCGAGAGAGTAGGAGTCAGATGAACAATATATACCATTCCTAGAACTCCTGTTACAGGTGAGTAACTATTCTAGGGACATGGATATGTTGTTCATCCACACTCATTGGCAGACTCTAGCAGTTCTCCGGGAGGAGGGAGGCAAGACGCACACCCCATATACTTACTTGGGAAAGAGAGCTGAGAACCGAGGCCCCAAAACCAGCATCCAGCGTGACTCAAGGTCGATGTGGTAGTGGGTAATGAAGGTGTTTGCTGACTTCCAGGTAGCAGCCCTGCAGATTTCCTGGATAGGGACGTCCCTGGAAGCAGCCACCGTTGCAGCAGTGGTGGTGGAGAATGAGCTCTTATCCCTCTGGGAGGCTCCATGCCCGCTAACTTATAGCAGAGATCTATGCAGGAGGTTACCCACCTGCTTATCGTCCGCTTGGCTGCAGGTCTGCCAGATGCGGCTTCAGCGTGAGGTGACAAACAGCTGGCGAACCTCTCTCGATTCTCAGCCAGGCGCTCCTATAATGTTAGCCTTCTAGGATCCAGAGTATGGAGCCCATATTCGGCCTCCGAGGTGTGATTGGGGTAGAACACGGCAGTCAACACCTGGTTAAGGTGAAACTCCGACACCACCTTCGGAAGGAATTTGGTGGGGGCATGGGACAACTCTTGTCCCTGTGGAAGACCAGGTAAGGGACTCGATGGAAAGCGCCTGGAGCTCTCCCATCCTTCTGGCTGACGTGATAGCCACCAAGAAGGCGGTCTTCCACGACAGGTGAGAGAGAGCACACCTGTGCATAGGTTGAATAGCTTGCCCATGAGCTTTGCCAGTACCAGCAGTAGATCCCACGGAGGTGGGGTTCCGCACTGGAGGGGAAATGTGATCAAGGCCTTTGAAAAAGCGCCAGACCACCTCCTCCTGCGCCACCGACTGCTTCCCGGCCCGCGCCCGGTAAGCAGAGATGGCTGCCAGGTGCACCCTTAGGGTCGTCGACCTAAGCCCTTGACTAGAAAGGGACCACAAATAGTCCAAGATGCTTGCCAAGGAACAGGAGGAAGGGTCCAAGCCCTTGCCCTGACACCAAATGGAAAACCTTTTCCATTTGAAGGCATAGCATTTTCTGGTCGACTCCTAACGGGACGCCTCAACTACATTGAGGACCTCGTCGGAAAGACCCAAAGCCTGGAACTCTAGCCGCTCAGGAACCAGGCCGTCAGGTGCAGGGATTGAAGGTCCGGATGGAACACCTTCCCCTGATTGACTGAGAGCAGGTCCGGCGAGCTGGAAGCTGCCATGAGTCCTGGAGCTGAGACTGAGGAGATCTGGTACCAGAACTGGCGAGGCCAGTCTGGGGCTATCAGAATCACCTGCGCCTTGTCCCTCCTCGCCTTGAGAAGCACCTTGTGGATCAAGGAAATGGGGAAAGCGTAAAGAGGCCCGGGGTCCATTGCCTCGAGAAGGCATCCCCTGCAGCGAGCCCTGCTGAGGGGGCGGGCATGGAACAGACTCAGCTGCCTCCGTGGAGGCAAACAGGTCCACCTGAGGTGCCCCAAAGGAGAACAGATGCTGTACTACCTCCCGCAGGAGAGACCACTCGTGGGATGCAGCCCCTATCCGGCTCAGGGCATCGGCCAGGGTGTTGGAGGCTCCTGCCACGTGAATGGCTAGGAGATCCGCCTCCAGGCTGCGCACGAGTGACCAAATGCGGAGAGCTTCCTTGCATAGAAGCATGGAGCGCGTCCCGCCCTGGCGGTTTAGATAGTACATGGTCGTGGTATTGTCCGTCTGGACTCGGACCACTTGACCCCGGAGGAACGGAGCAAAGGCGGTGAGAGCTAGGCGGACCGCTCGGAGCTCCAGCAGGTTGATGTGGCATCGGGACTCCCTCGGGGACCAGAGGCCATGAGCCCGGTGTTCCCCCAGATGGGCACCCCAACCCATCAGAGAGGCATCGGTCGACAGAGAGACCGTCGGCTCGGGGCGGACGAACGGGATGCCCTCCTGCAAATGATCTGGAACGGTCCACCACTGGAGAGCATTCCACATCCCCTGTGTCACCGACTCAAGCTGGTCCAAGGGATCGCAGCGTTGTGACCACTGGCTGGCCAGTCCCCACTGAAGGGGACGCATGTTCCAGCGGGCCCAACGGACCACGCTGGTACAGGCCGCCATGAGACCCAGGAGGCGCAGGAAGTCCCGGCAGGCGCAATTGCCCAACCAGAAATGATCGGGCAAGGAGGAAAGAACCTCGGCCCTGTCCGCTGGAGCCGCTCCTGGCTCGAGAGTCGAGCTGCGCCCGATGAATAAAATCACCTGCTTGCTCGAGTTCCGACTTGGCCTCGTTGACAAGGAGGCCCAGTTGAGAGCAGACCTGGAGGGCCAGATCTCTGGACCACTCCGCCTCCTTCCTGGAGGGAGCTGCTATCAGCCAGTCGTCCAGGTAAGGGTACACGACCCCTCGGGCGCCGCAGGAATGCTGTCACCACTGCCATGCATTTGGTGAAGACCCTGGGAGCTGGAGACAAGCCGAAGGGCATGGCTTGAACTCGAGAGAGATCCTTCGCTCGGAAGCGAAGGAATCTCTGGTGAGACGGACGGATAGGGACGTGAAAAAGCGCGTCCTGCAAGTCCAGAGAGCAGAACCACACCGCCCAAGGATGGTATTATCTGAGCCAGAGTGACCATCCTGAAGGTTCGAGACCTTAGGAACTTGTTTAGGTCGTAGAGTGAGAATGGGGCGCCAGCCCCCCGTCCGTTTCGGAACCAGGAAGTACCTGGACACAAACCCTGGGTCTGAAGGAGGGTCCACCACCTCTCTTACCACCTCCTTCTGGAGGAGGAGAGTGATGTCGGCTCGACGAGCCGCCAGTGAGGCTGGGGATCCCGAAGCCCCCCGAGGGGCGACGGCTCTGAAGGGTGGTGCCTGCTCGAATTCCAGAGGCAGGCCTCTTCCCACCACCTCCAAGACCCACCTGTCCGTGGTAACAGCGGACCAGGCGGAACGGAAGTGCCGGAGCCGTCCCCCCACGGGGGGACCCAGGGTAATGGGTGACGGGATGGGGCACACCTCAGCCCGTCCACTGGGCAGGCTTGGAGGAGGGACGGCCGAGGGACCTCCTGGGCCCTTCCTCCCTGCCTCCTGTTAGAGGAAGCCGCGGCTTGGGTTTGGGATGCCAGGCCGAGCCTGCTGGCCCTGACGTTGCTGGGCAGGCGCCCGAGGCACAGAAGGGACGAAAGGGCTTAGGCTGTGGTTTTGGCCTTTGTCCTTCTGAGCGGAAGAGACCGAGTCCAAGGTGGCATTGGACTTCTCGATCCTCTGCAGGTGACCTTCCACCCCAGGGCGAAGAGGTCAGTCCCAAAAAGGAACATCCGCCAACTTGTGCTGGGTATCCGAGTAAAGGTGGATATCCTCAGCCAAGCCTGACGCGACGATAGCCACTGCGGCCGCCACCGATCTGGCACATGAGTCCCTACATCCAAAGCAGTCTGGAGCTGCTGTTTGGCCACTGCCCTGCCCTGGTCCCGCACCTGCTTAACCGTAGTCTGCAGATCGGCGGGAAGATGAGGATGACCTCATCCAGGGAGCCCAACAGGGCATGAGAAAAATGTGCCATGGGGCGGCCGAACTGGCCTGAAGAGGACCGAGAGGGGCATGAGCGTAGACTTTTCGCCCGACATAGTCAATTTCTTGGACTCCTTGTCAGGAGGTTTGTCCACATCCCTGGGCGTTGCCGGTAGCAGCGGCTGTCGGTAACCAACCCTCAGCAGAGGGGTGTTCAAAACCGGACAAGGAACCGGTAGGGACCGCATACTTCCTGGCCATCCTGGCCGAAGGCGCAGGGCAGGAAGCAGGGCGCTGCCAAAGTTCCAGTGCTGGACCCACTATGGCCTCGGCCACCGGAAAGGCCTCCGTCGGAGAATCCCCTCGGTCCAGAATCTCCGTGAGGGGATACCTGGCCCGTTTGGAAACGGGTTCGAGCTCCATCCCGGTAGACTCCGAGATGAGCCGAAGCAGTCCTAGGAAGGACGACGGGCTATCGTCCATTGGCTGACCTCCTGAAGACTCCAAGTCCAGTCGCTTGGAGAAGAAGGAGGAATCATCTTCGGACTGGGAAGAGTCCTCGAAGAGCTGCCTCTGGCCTGAGCCACCCTTCACCTGCCGAGGTCGGTCGGGAGTGAGGTGACTGACAGCCGATGGGGTAACCCTTAGCCGACCGAGAATCCTTGGTCGGAGCCCCAGTGGTGGCTGTGGAGGCGGGAGGTTCCACCGCAATCGGTGGAGCAGCTGGTTTGGCCGCAACAACGGCCTGGGTATAGGCTCCTCGGGCAAGTCGAGGGGTTGTGTCGGCCGTTCCGGTGACAGCCACTTAATGGCCGGGGAAGGCGCCGGAGTCGGCTTATTCCCGGCCAGGAGGAGCTGTTGCAACATAAGGTCCTCGTACCGTCGACGTAATTTACGCGGAAGCCTCCCCTCATCCGAGGAGGAGGACGAGGACGAGCGGCGACGCCGCTTACCGCGGTGCCGAGACCGAGACCACCTATGACGGTGGGAACGGCTGGACCACGAAGAGGTCCGAGACCGAGACCGAGAGTCCCGGAATTTCCGGGGTCGGTGCGGGGAGGTGTCGGCCGGAACCGACACTCCCTTCGGCTCGGAAGGTCCATCCGAGGGCTCCGGAACCGGAGGCACAGGCGAGCCCACGGGATCCTCAACTCCTCCCGGGGAACCGGGAGAGGGAATCTCGGCTGCTAAAGGCGACAGCCCGTCAATGGGTCGAGAAAATCTCGACTTCATCAGTGGGAGTCTCGGTCAACTGACCTGCAGGGGGACACCGTGAGGCCAGTGGCGAAGCGGCGTCGACCAAGCCGACGGTCGACGGCCCGAGAGAGGACCTTTCCCGCTCCCAAGTGCCGACGGAGGGACTTACCCTTGTCCCTCTTTTGGACGAGAAAAGGTCCAGCAGACGCAGGCCCTTCTCCTTTAGTGGAGAGGGACAGACAAAGCTCCTAAAGGAAGCCGTGTAGGAAGAACCCAGAAGAGCGGGATAAATGCGCGGCGAGGAAGATACGACCGCGCCCGCCTCCTCTTCGAGGCGACCATCCGCTCGAGCTGATCCGCCCGAGCCCGCCGCCCACGACACCGCCAACCGGCCTTGGACTTCCACCCGAGGGAACGCTCGGACGGCCCAGTTGCAATCGGGCAGCACGGTCTTCGAGGACGAGGTCGAGAAAGATGAGCACAGGTCGCAAGCCTGCGGGTCGTGCTCAAGGCCTAAGCAGTAGACCTGCACGTGGGAGTGTGGATCCGTCCGAGACATCTTCTGCCCGCATGGGCATCTCCAAATCCGAGTCGATTATCCATCGCAGCCGCGAGGGATGAAGACTGAAGTCTTTTGCAAAATATTATTTTTAAATCCGCAAACGGAGAAATAGGAACCAGTCACAAACGCAGAGCGTTAAGGAGGGAACCTGAGCTTCCAAGCGGTAAGGAAGATCTGGCGTCATGGGGCGGAGCCGAGAGTTATACCACCCGGGTGGGTGGGAGGAGCAAGCTTGAAGACCTTCCGGCAAGATTTAAAGCGGCAAGGATACTGCCAATGAGTGTGGATGAACAACATATCCATGTCCCTAGAACTGAAAAATACTGCTTCCTGTCGTCTTGAAATAAAAATAAATAAATAAAGGGAGCTGAGCACTATCCTCCCTCAGGGCAGACAGTGTATCCTGCAACACTGAGGACTGCCAAGGAGCGTGGGATCAGTGAGGCAGGAGAACCTCAAAATACAGAGGCAACCCTCTGCCTATCACCTCTACGACCCACTTGTTCATGGTACTGGTGAACCACTGTGGCCAGAAGTGTAGAAGCCAAACTCCCACAGGGAGCTGGGTCAGGGTATGGACAGGGATAAGGCTGACACCCCCTGACCCATCACTGGGCAGCTTTATAGGGGGCACTGGCCACTAGAGCCAGAGGGGCACCAATTTCACTACCCCAACCTCTTTTCAGCCCCTGGCCACAGAATTTGGCCTTGGTACTGCCACTGCTGGTGCTGGTGCTGCAGAGGCTGCAGCTGAAAGGACTCAAACTGTAAAGGTTTCTTTTTTAGGTTTCTGGTGCTTAGGGTCCTTTTGGGTGGCACTGGACTTCTCAATCCTTGTCATGTTCTTCCATTCCTGAACCAAAGATATCAGTGCCCAAGAAGGGAACATCGGCTAGCTTTTGCAAAGTGGCTGCGGTGAAAGTAGACAACTTCAGCCAGGCCTTGCAACACATGTGATGGCTGCTGCCACTGCACATATGCAGGAGTCACCCCTGTCCAAGGCTGATGGAAGCTGATGTTTAGCCAGCGCTCAACCCTGGTCTCTGACCAACTTCACCAGCAGCATCTTTTCAGCAGAAAGGGGAAAGAAACCTTCATCCAACACTTCCATCAGAGTGTGGCCAAACTGGGCCATATCATGACAAAGCTCACCTGATGGAGAAGAAGTGGCATAGACTTTCTTGGCCTTGTGGTCAAGTTTCTTAGACTCCTTATCAGGAAAGCTTGTCCATGTCCCCTTGGCCTCCAGACTTCCAGAAGTCGGAGTCACAGACCAGTCCCTCAGCTGAGGGATGGTCTGAGAATCATGAGAGGGACCCGTTAGGAAACGCATACTTGGGAACATGTGGGTGGAGGGTGTCGGGCAGGAAGCTGGATGCTGCCAAAGTTCCAGGGCCAGTCAGTCCCAAAATGGCATCAGCCACAGGAAAAGCAACTTCCAGTGAATTATCCTTGTCCATGATGTCAGTAAAGGGGTATTTAGCCCACTTATGCACTGGCTCCAAGGACACATGCATGGACTCCAATATTAAATGGAGGAGACGGCCAAGTAACACCGGCTGTGGGCCCGGTGGACAGATTCTCGACCGAGACACAGTCAAAGGTGTGGGTCATTGATGATACCATGGACAACCCATCAAAGTCATCCAAGGACTCTTCGAAGATTGCACATGGCTGTGTACCATGCCTTACCTCCCTGGAGTTTTGAAACTGGGTGATTTCCACCAGCAGCATACCTGGCAAGCCAGTTGTAGCACGCCAGTCCTTAACTGGAGCTCCCCACTAAAGGCTGCAGTAGAGGCAACTCTGTCTGCAAGGGTGGAAAGGCAGATGCCAGAGACTTTTGCTGAGGTTGGACTGGAATGGGCAGCACTGGCACCTACCAGCTGGCCATCGGGCCCGTGGATAGAGCCCTATCTCTCTCAGCAATAGTCCACTGCTGCCAGAGGAGTTCCTCATAATGCCGCCACATCTGGCGTTGGTACCTCTCCTTAGACGAAGAGGTTGAAGAGTGTCAACAGTGGTGCCTCCTGGTCGAGTGGGAACAAGAGCATGAATGGCATCTCAACCCCGACCACTGAACATCAACCCGAGGGCTTGACACCGAGGAGAAGTCCCCATAGGGTCAATGTAGACCACACACTGAAAAGAGCAGTGGTTCTGGCAGCACAACCATGGTGGAGGGTGATACCAAGTGGACCGAGTCAGGGACACAGATTGGTCCACATCCTCCTGGGAAAGGACTGGGAGAAACGGGTCTTGGAAATCAACTCCTCATCGAGCTCCTCTGACAACTGATTGACAGGGTAGGGAAAAATCTCACCAGCCTGATCATCTGGTGTTGAGGCTGACAAGCCAGACAGAGGCACTGTAGTGCTGCCAACCAAACCCTCAACAAATTTCAGCTCCACTGGAGTTCAGCACGCAACACGCACCGAGCGATGGAGGTGAGGGTGGGGAGGAGTCTGATGAAGTGGGAGGACCACAATCTCTCCTAATCCCACCGGTGGCAGTTGTGCTTTTACTGAGGTGGACAGGGCTTTTCCCTGTAAGCCTGGAGGGCCCGACATCTCACATAGTCATCCATGAAAAATCCGCCAACATTGGCAACAGCCAGGAGCAGAGCCATGGCTGATGGGGTGCCACCATGGCAGCTGCCACCTCTTCTTCTATGGCCACAAGTTGAATAGCCAACACTGCAGCAGTGGAGGCCAACTTGTGACCCTTTGGCCAGAGCTTCAGATCCTGCTGGGTGGTCGGCTGAGAAGGCGGCCAGCAGCACAATCCTCCAAAGATGAAGGACGCATCGTTTGTCATAGGCCACAGCCATAGACATTGTGAGTAGCCCCTAAGCACGTGATGCAGAATTTGAAGCCTCGAACCAGCTTCGCTTCCTTGGAGTCCACCTTCCGTTGACAAGGCAGAGCCCAAATGAAGGAGAAGAAAGCTGTAAGGAACACTGCAACTCCGGAGAAGTAGTTTTCAAAACAATTTCATAGACGTCGCACTTGGTAGCTGTGGCGGAGTTGGGCTACACCTTCAGCTGTGACTGATGGAACACTTTTCTATCTCCTTATTTTCTAACAATTAACGCTGTTCTCTTTGCTTTTCTCCCCGGTTGGCCACCTAGCATAGCTCTTTACTTTCTCTACTAAACTTCTTACTAATTCTCTTTTCATTCTTTTTCCATTTCCATCTATCCAGTCCCTGGAATGATAAACATCCAGAGAGATGTTGTGTAAAGTGCATAAGTGCATTTTGTGTACAAAAAGCATGAAGGCTATTTGAGATAGCAGGAATGAATACAATTAAAAAAACCTTTTTAAAGAAAAAAGGACTCAGAAGCCATATAAAGCAATAATAATTTCAAGATTAATACAGTTGTAAGAAATCCTTAAGGTATTTTTATAAATTCACACTATAAACCTGTTACCGTATAAGGTTTTATATATATATATATATATATATAGGCACCACTACAGACCACAGAGAGGCAGGACCTTGTAACCATTCTGTGAACATTTTAATACATGCTTACCTATCCTACTGTTTATTGTTTTGTGTCTATACTGCACCTGCTTGAGCCGGTTTCTATTGTTCTCTTGACCTTTTATGACATGGTCTCAGAACCTAACTGTGTGCAACAATTGTCCTTGTGTATCATACTTTGTATTATGCTGTCTTTAACCTGTGTATTGTATACCCCTGTGTTCCCTCAAGACGCATCTGGAATCGAGCAGTAGCCTGTTCAGTATGCCTTCCTAGTTAAACGCTTAAATAAATAAATAAAAGAGCTTAGTCACTGTGGATCAGAAATATTTATTTATTTTATTTATCTTTTGTTGACCGGGTAAGTGCACTAGACAAATCCTGCCTATTTTCAGGCACGACCCGGGGAGGGGGGACACAGATGCATGCCAACTGACCTTGAACCAGACTAAGCTGTTGGTGGTATTTTTAGTGAATGAGGGAAATTTGGCCAGGACACCGGGGAAATTCCCCTACTCTTTTCGATAAGTGCCATGGGATCTAACATCCACCTGAACTACCACCAATCCAGGCAGATGGGACCTCGGTTTAACGTCTCATCGGAAAGACGGCACCTCAGAAATGCAGCACCCCTCTCATGCTGCATTACAGTGTCAGTACTGGGATATTAACCCAAGTGCCAGATGTGGGAACTGAACCCACAGCCCTCTGATCTCCTGGCCTCAAAGGCGAATGTGCTACCTACTGAGCCACTGACACTGCTGATATAGAAAGTCAATATCTGTCGATATATACACTGTACCTTTAACTGAACCCGGAAATCCCCTGACACAATCCCTTCCCCCCTTGGTTTTGAAACACGTCTAGACATGTAAGGGATCAGTCAGGTGACCCTACCAAAAAGATATAAAAACCTTTGCACAGAGTATACTTCGGTTCAGTCTAGTAGAACTCAGTCTTGAGAGTGAAGGAGAGAGGTGCTACTGCAGACAAGCTGTTGAATGCAGATGAGAAGGGTCTTAGGAGCTCTAGAATCCAAGACTGTATTGTGTGAGAAACTACTGATGTTAAGTAGTGATTTTCCTAGCAATTTTTTTGTTTTCATTTATTATTTTTTGAACTTTTGAAAAATAAATATCGCACCAAGGTATGTTTTAAACCTGTAAATGTGCCTTGTCTGAAGTTTATTCCCTCATGCTGTGACAGTAGCCTGCAATGCAGCAGAGCTGCACAGGAAGAAACTGGACTCTTCCAGCAGAAAGGAATATCTGACAACATGGGGCACAGCCACAGGATACATCACTTGGGTGGCGGGAAGAGCTTAGCTTGAAGACTTTGACAAATCAGCATCTCCAGTGGAACAGCCAATTTGTGGATGTGGATAGTGAACTAAAGCCACAGCCCTAGAAATGTACATTATACAACAAGATGAGCTAACTGCAACCAACAACTTTTACTGTAAAATCTTGAGTTCATTTATTATGTCATATGACCAGGCCTCTATGCCTTATGTAGTATCTGCCTAATTTACTACAACATTGCCCCACCCCCCCCAAGCTTCAAAAAGACCTGATGATATAAAATATAATTTCCATCAGGTGTTCAAACACATCTGAAAACAACCACAGTGCCTGCCAAACATACTGTTTTACAACCTCACTTTGCATGTAAATCTTAACAACATACAAAGCAAAAACAGGCTAAATGCTGAAAAATTAACAGAAGTAAGCTACCGTTGTAGAGATTTTACAATGACCATCTGTATGTTTCGGGCTATCTAGACTTGCCAGCAAAGGAAAGCCCCCCCTCCCCCCACATAAACCCAGCATCACTCTTGCGTTCGGTGTCAACCGTTTGCAAGTTTAGTTACCACTGTGCAGGTTTTTAAATAAGCTGAAAAAACTGTTTAGCAGTTTGATACTTGAAAGTGCTAATCAGTTCTGAAAATGCATAACACTTGGCACAGACTGATTAGCAAAATTAAAAAAAAAAATATATAGTTTTATTAATGTTGTGTCCTGTGTTATGGACTTGCTCAAAAAATGGTTAGCAGTCTACTGCTAAGCATTTCTGAAAATGGTTAGCATTACCCCCAGTTTTGCTATGCTATACCATCAATTTAATACCCTGCTCTGCCAATTGAAAGTCATTTTAACAAGCAAAACATCACTATTAATAAAACACTGCAATGTACCATAATACCAGAGCAACATTAGTCAGTAAATAAATGGTAAACAGTTGTTGCTCTAGTATACAGACCAAAGACGTTAGAGGTATTTTAACCATTTATCATGCTGTCTCTGAGCTGGGATAGAGGAGTGCAACCCTGAAAACTCTTACTGAGCAACAGATTTACACGTAGTACAGCACTTAGTCCATACCGGGGCTTAGTTCCCCTTGCCTTGTGAGAAATGCCAGTCTTCTCTCACTGAACTCTGATCTTGCTCCAGTTTGGGTACAAGACACCACGCTACTTTATACCAGGGCTCAGTCTCCATCCTGTGAGGAATAACCATCTTCTCTCTCGCCGAACTGTGATCTTGCTCCAATTTAGCTACACGACTCCAAGCCTATTTTGGATCAGCAGAACCATAGGTGTTATTACCAACAGAAAACTGGAGCTGGGTCGAGAATAGTAGATAAAAGGTCATGTCAGAGTCTCGGACATTTGCTTTCACATTGTCTAAGGCCTTTCTTTTTTGCTTGTGGCATACAAAAAAGGAAAAAGGGGTTGGGGGGGACTGTTTAATCAGGAAAGGCACACTAAGCTGAAGCTTGTTTCCAGGTGTGACCTGGGAGCACAAGGAAGTTAAGTGACTTACTCAGGGTCACACAATATGCAAGTAGGGGCTGCGGGATTCAAACCCAGGTTTGCAGCTCAGAGCCTTAAACCACTGCACTATAACTGCATCCAAAAAGAAAACTAAAAACAAATAGCACTCTGCTATCCTTAATCTGAGTGGTGGTGTGCTCTCTGATTGCTCTCAAAACCTGGTCTCTTACCTCTGAAGATGCTGTAGCCATTAACAGGGTAGAGGTTCATCATCTGCAGTCTTTGTTCAATGGGAGTTAATCCAGTAGGCCTTGATGGAAATGTCAAAGCCCATACCTAAAGCTTCCAGCCCCAGAGTCCCAAAACAGACAGTTGAATCCCTCTCTCCACGGAGATCCCAAGCTGCGGGAGTTTGGTGCCCTTGTGGCACTTTAAACTTGTTCAAATTATGCTCAAAGTAAATTCTGCTCTTTCACCAAGACACTTGCAGCTGGCATTACCAATGAGTATCTAACAGTGTCCACTATACTGTTCACTGTGTTTTCCATCAATATAAGCCACTCATTATACCAGTCCAGCTTCCAATCAATTCTCTGAATGGATTGTGTTCAGGCAGTAATTGCACATTGGAACAACTTCAAAAATGTGGGTCATGAGTCATCAACAACTCATGGCATGAGGCCAGATTCTGATTATTTGCTGGGACACCTCCCTGCAGAGACAAAATCTGCCTTGCCTGTTCCTGCTTTCTGCCCCATGGCTCAAAATGCACCAAAATGTTCTCACAGTAGACAAGATTCTAAGAAGGTAAGAATATCCAAGGTAAATTAAGGCAAATAGTAATTTCATTTATTTAAGGTCCTTGAAAACAGGAGTTCTCAAGAAAGTCTATTGCTAACTGAACTGGCGGCTCAGCCGCATAACAGGAAATGTAATTAAAACAAGCATTTGTCAATGCTGAATGTTGCCTTGCTGGCACTAGTAGTGTAGGAGTTAGAAATGCAAAATAGGAATGGCAGTGAAGTACTGAAGTAATGTCAACCCCCCCCCCCCCGAGAGACTGAAAGGCATTGAGAGTTGGCTTTGGGTCAGCCATAATGCTGATGCCATTCCATCTCACCCCACCCTGCAGAGAGTGACAGGTGTTGGGGTATGCATTGGGGTCTTCAGCCTTTATGTTCACCCCATTCCATAAGGAAATGAGCTGAGATGGGTGCAATACAGGAGAATGGGGTGAACGTTAGGATGACAGACCCCATGGCACACCTCAATGCCTGTCACTGGCTGTAGGGTGGAGGGGTGGGGTAGAATTATGTGAGCATTATGGCTGACGAACCCAAGTTACGTCCTCGATGCCTGTCAGTCTCTACAGGGTAGGTGTATGGTTGGAAACTTTAACGCCCCAGGTGTTTGTTGGTATTTCCACTCCAAATTTTCAACAGTGGCTTCTTGGGACCCCACCTCATGAACAGTGGTGCTATCATTTCGTTACTCAATCCGGAAAGGTGATTTCACACAGCAACTGTGCCACTGGGACCCAGACGTGTGGAAACACATTTCGGACAGGATGCGTAAAATGACAGCTGTACTGTTCATGAGGAGGTGTAAGAAATATGGCAATGTTGAAAATGTGGAGAGAAGATATGAAAAATCTGCAAACTTATGAGTGTGCGTAGATACTGCACCACGCATGCCCATAATGCGGTCATTTCTGGGACTGTTTTTGGCCAAATATTCAACGCGGGCATTTTGGGACCTCTCCTCATTAACAGTGGCACTGTGATTTTGTTACTCTGTCCTGAAAGTTGATTTCGCACAGCAACAGTGCCCACTGCGGACCACAGGTACGAAAACATGTTTCAGGCAAGATGTGAAAAATGACAGCTACACTGTTCATAAGGAGGTGTGCAAAAATGGCAATGTTGAAAATCTGGAGTGAAAATATTAAAAATTCTCGAAGTTACGAGCATGCACGGAAACTACACAACATACTTGTGACAGTCATTTTTTGTAATTTTTTCAAACACATTTTCAACATAGGCATTTTGGGACCTCTGCTCATGAACAGTGTCACTGCGATTTTTCTTAATCTGTCCCAAACACTGATTTCCCACAGCGATCACACCATTGTGTGCCACATGTGTGAAAATACATTTTGGGCAGGATGTGAAAAATGACAGTTGTACTGTTCATAAGGAGGTGAGAAAAAATGGCAATGTTGAAAATCTGGAGTGAAAATATTATAAATTCTTGAAGTGACAAGCGTGCGTGGAAACTGCGCAACATACAGTTGTAACAGTCATTTTTTGGAATTTTTTCACCAAATTTGCAACATCAGCTTTTTGGGAGCCCACCCCATGAACAGTAGCAATGTCGTTTCATTAATCAGTCCCGAAAGGTGATTCTGTGCAGTGACCGCAAAATCACCTTTCGGGACCGAAAAATGAAATGACAGTGACTGATTTCATGAGGTGGTATCCCATAAACCCCATGTTGAAAATCTGGAGCCAAAAGTAAAAAAAAAAGGGCTAAGATAACCACCTAAGTTGACTCCCCCTCCCATTCATGCCATTATATAGCTTTCCGGCATTTCTTCAGTTCATGGTCGGCTTTGAAGAGTGCACATGTGTTCCCGCTCCACTGAAGAAGATCACTGCGCCGACCTCCGGAGGTAAGTATGGGGTGGGGGTGTGTCAGGAGATGGGTGAGCAGAGGGTAGACGGGTTGGGGGGTGCCGTGGACAACGAGGGATTGTTTTCTTGTTTTTGGGGGGCTTCAGGGAAGGTTTTGTTTTCACAGGTGACATTAAAACATTTGGGCATACTGGGGTGGCTCCCAGTGTGCCACCTGGATTTTTTTTTTGGTGGGGGGACTGGAGCTGATGGGGACTGGGCACCCCGTCAGCAAATAGAGCGTGTCTGTGTTGGGGGGGCCTGATGCGGAGGGGGACTGGGCAACCCCGTCGGCAGACAAATAAAAGTGGGGGGCATTATGATGACAGGGACTGGGCATCCCCATTGGCAAACAAACTGACTGGGGAGGGGGCATGCTGACAGGGGGATTAGGCACCCTCAGAGTCAGCTTTCTAGGGACTGCGAGAGCTGCCGCCATGTTTATTGAAATGTTTTACTAGGAATGGCACATAATGGAGGCGTGTCAGATCTGCTGCTGCAATGATGTGCCTGTCTCTCATTGCGGTGGCGGATTTGTTTCAAGTTGGTGTCACTGTCTGAAACTGCTGTCATTGGCAGCATGCTCACTGGTTGGTGGCTGAGGGACACACCGGCTAAAGCATCCCCTGGATTCGCCACAACACTGACACACCACTGAAAGTGCTAATATAGTGCTATTACCACAAAATTTTGCTTGCGCATGTGCGCAAACCAACATAAAAAGACTGACACAGTACCGATGCTCCAGGGTGGGGGAGAATGGCAATATTACTACTTAGGACATTTTTAAATTATTGTTTTACCGAGGCTTTAAATTTTGTTAACCTACCTCTTGTATTGCAAGAATATTGTGTACCAATTTTCCAGCAGGATAGCCCCTAGGATGGTGAGGAAAACAGCCAAGAATTTTGGATCAACCTCATACAGAAGGTAATGGACCAGGATATTCACAGGTACAGAGATTAGGGCCCTCCAAATGTTTGTTCCAGAAGCAAATTAGTGCCTGGCGCAAACCACTGCTATATGTGAACATGCTTAACCACTAAGCATTAAAGGCACGTCCCAATATACCAGTCAGGCATTATCCCAACTGTGATCACAAAAACCAGCCCCCAGCTGGTATGTGGTCAACAGAGTTCTATGATGATTGCAATCCCAATAAGGCTGTTAGAGCTTACTAATGGCAAGTGCTCTCTGCAACAATCTGCCACATTGGCACCTAATGATGTAGATGGCCCTATAGCAACTAACAAGGTGCTATGGGGTTATTTGCATCTCATTACAGGACAGGAGCAAACAGAGTTTTGACGTCCCCCTCACTGCATCTGTCAGGGCTGCCTGTACTGTGCACTGGTCTTGTGCTCCCCCAACCCCCAGCACAGCTGAACATCCTGCTGGTACTTTAGATAAAATGTCCTGGTGGCTAGTTGTACTCCCCCAAGTTTAGTATCCCGCTAGCTCTGCCTGTACTGAAAACCTCTAGTGACTGCTTATTTAAGGCTGTAATTTTACAATGAATACTCAATTTTTTTCCAAACCAAGTATCTTTTGTTCCTAGCATACTAATACTATACTGGTAGAGATACCTACTTTGTCGGCTTGGTTCCCCTCCCTGTAGGACCGCCCCTACCACCTGCCCACCTTGTCCCCTTTGCCGTTGCCTGCGCCCCCACCCAATGATCGGCACAGACCATTCACTCACTTCTACAGCCATCCACCAAGCAAAATCTTGGGGCAAGGATAGAAACATGGAAGAAAAAGTCTGCAGACCTCTGTAGGGTGAAGCTCTGACCCACACCACCAACCATGACTCCTGCTCCCTCTGGATGTGTTTATACCCCGATGGCCCTGCCACTGGGAAGGGGGCTTAACATTTGTGTCCAGAGTCCAACAGTACATACCAGAGAAGGCAGGTGACAGGGTTGTGAGGGCTAACTGATGGGGGCAGATTATCACAAAGGAGCAAAGATGGTAATTAACAAAAAACAAACAAATAAGATCCCAGACCTGCAGGCAACAATGTCAGAGGCTAAACTGGACATAGTAGCAATTAGTGAGACGTGGTTTACCAGTAACCACACTTGGGAGACTTCAGTACCTGGCTATGTATTGTTCAGAAGAGACCGAGAGCAAAAAGGAGGGGGGGAGGCCCTGTATGTCAATGAAAATATCAAAGCTACAGAAATTCAGAATATGCATAAGGAGCCAGAAGAACTGTGGGTCACCCTGGAAACAGGAAATGGGACAGCCATAAGAACTGGGGTTGTCTACAGGCCCCCAGACCAGGGGGAGGACAGACACATTACTGTTAGAAGATATACAAAACATGACAGCTAAAGGGGAGGTTCTGATAATGGGAGACTTCAACATGCCGGATACAGATTGGTCAATACCAGCAGGAACATCTGCTAGAACTAGACACACAGTGCATTCCCTGCAGGGGGAGGGCCTCAAACAACTGGTACAACAACCCACAAGAGACAGGGCTATCGTAGATCTAGTACTGACTAACAGGGAAGGGATCACAGATCTCCAGGTAGAAGGTCACCTGGGGGCCAGTGACTATCACATGGTATGGTTCAATTTGGCTACTACATCTAAATCATCCCATTCCAAGGCAAAAATGTGGGACTTCAGAGGAGCTGACTTTGATAAGATGGCTAACAAAGTTAAGCTAGCCCTGGCAAAAAGAAACACAGGTGAGGGGGTACAGGCAAAGTGGGCAAGCATTAAGGATGCAATACTTTAAGCAACATCCCATTGTGTTAGACAGAAAAGGAAGTGCAAAAATTTGGTTCTCAAATACAGTAGCAGAAAAGGTCAGAGCCAAAAGGCTGGCCTTCAGGAAATATAAGGGAACACAGCGGGATGAAGATAGGGAGGCATACCAAACTGCCCTAAGGGAAGCAGGGAAGGCAGTAAGGCAGGCAAAGTCCCAAACTGAGGAAACACTAGCACGAACAGTAAAAGAAGTTGACAAGACTTTCTATAGATACATTAGTGAAAGGAGAAAGTCCAGAGGGGGTATTGCTAAGCTTAATGGAGAAAAGGGGGCATGTGGAGGAGGACCGTAAAAGCATCTATCCTAAATAGAATACTTTTCAGTATTTACTGAAGAGAAGGTAAGGCAGGGCCCACAGCTCAGCACCATGGACACAGGGGGAGGGAGGTGAGCACTACTCCCTTCATAAAAGAAAGGGTCCTACAAGAGCTCAATAAGCTCAGGGTGGATAAGGCAATGGGACCTGACGGCATACATCCCAGGGTACTTAAGGAGCTAAAGGTGGAACTAGCAGAGCCATTAGCAGAACTGTTTAGTGAGTCTCTGAGCACAGGAGAGGTCCCAGAAGACTGGAGAAGGGCTCGCATGTATCCCGCCCACAAGAGTGGTAGCAGAGAGGAGGCAGGGAACTACAGACCAGTCAGTCTTACCTCAGTAGTGGCAAGATTATGAGGCACTCCTTAAGGAAAGGATAGTGCCACACCTGGAATCCATAGGGGCACAAGATCCAAGACAGCATGGGTTTACAAAAGGAAGGTCCTGTCAAACTAATCTCATAGATTTCTTTGACTGGGTAACCAGAGTGGTGGACCAAGGGGGAGAAGCTGATGTCGCCTACCTTGACTTCAGCAAAGCTTTTGACACTGTTCCACATAGAAGATTGATAAATAAGCTGGGTAGGCTCGAGGTGGGTCAGAAGTTGGTCAACTGGGTGGCAAACTGGTTGACGGGCAGAAAACAGAGAGTTGTGGTAAATGGTATACAGTCAGAAGAGATGCAAGTCACAAGTGGGGTACCTCAGGGATCAGTCCTGGGGCCAGTTCTCTTCAACATCTTCATTAGTAACCTTGCAGATGGACTAGAGGGCAAGGCTTGTCTGTTTGCAGATGACATCAAGATCTGCAACAGAGTAGATAATCCAGATGGGGAGGGCAGAATGAGAAGAGATCTGGATAAACTAGCAAAATGGTCAGAAGAGTGGCAACTGTGATTTAATGCAAAGAAGTGCAAGATCATGCACATAGGGAAGAGAACCCTTGAAGCCATCTATAGGCTGGGAGGGGAGTTGCTAGCAGTCACAAAGGAAGAAAGAGACTTGGGCATCATCATCACTGATGACCTGAAATCATCCAAGCAGACCTCTAAAGCAGTAGGTAAGGCTAGGGGGGTGTTAGGGTGTATTAGTAGGGGTATCACAAGTCGTAAGAGGGAGGTAATAATCCCTCTTTACAAGACACTGGTTAGGCCCCAGCTGGAGTATCATGCAGTATTGAGGCCACACCTTCACAAGGACATTAACCAAATTGAGGCAGTCCAGAGAAGGGCAACCAAAATGGTGCAGGACTGCATCAGAAGACACGAGGACAGATTAACAGAGCTCAATATGTATATCCTTGAGCAAAGGAGGAGAGAGGTGATATGATCGAGGCATTCAACACCTTAAGGGCATTAACAAGGTGAAAGAGTCTAACATGTTTAAATATAAGAAAAATAGCAGGACAAGAGGACACAGCATGAGATTAGAGGGGCCGATTAAGGGGAATGTGAGGAAATTCTTTTCACAGAAAGGGTGGTGGATGCATGGAATGGCCTACCTCTAGAAGTGGTGGCTATGAATACAGTGCAGGGCTTCAAACAGGCATTGGATAGGCATAAGGGAGCAATACAAATGAGTATGAATAGATAGGCCACTGACAGAACAAAGGCCGATGGCACATTTATAAGGTAGAAAAAGAAATGGGCAGACTGGATGGGTCTTGTGGTCCTTATCTGCCGTCAACTTCTATGTTTCTATGTTAAACAAAAAAAAAATGAGAGGGGATGTTATAATTGTATTAGAATTTATAACTGAACTTGTAACTCACCGAAGAGTAGCTGCAAGAGCTGCTGGCCTTCATGATGCTTTACATCAGACTTGTGTAGAAGGTAACTGGTACCAAATTCTATGCACTGGGCCACGCTGGGAAACGAGCCTGGCTCAGAGCAGCTTTCCCACTTACCAATTTTCAAATACATAAATAATTAATGAAATAACTAAATATGATTAATGAGAAGCTGTGAAGGTCTCCTAAGATGGGAGGGAGGCAGACACATTTCTGACTGCAAACAAGGAGTGGATATCACAGTTCTGAAATGGGGCGGGAGGGTCCGTTGGAACTGGGGAAGGTCAAAGAGCAGATAGCTGCAGTAATTAATACTGGAGTTGATGAGCATGAGAATCAATGCTTGAGGAGATAGAGAGAATGTTCTGGAAGAGTAGGAAGGCAGTTTTGCAAATGAGATTAGCAAGTGATTTTAAGTAGTTCATCACAGAGGCCACTGAGAATAGTTTTACTATCTGACAGTGTGAGATCAGAGCCCAAGAGGCCTAATTAGAGGAGAGTGGGTAATGCTTGAGTACACTAATGTAACCAAGCGGAACTTCCGTTTTGTAAATAATTTGGAGAAAATGGACTCTGATCCTGGCATTGACTGGGCCAAAGTTGGAGCAAAGAGAGTGAGAGAGAGCTGTCACAGAGAGTCAGAGATGCAAAGCCGTGTGTTATCAGCATAGCAATGACAGTCAATGTTGAACCAAGAGATTTACAGCTTAGATGGGAGAAGACAGAGAAGAGGAAATGACTGGGGAAGACTGAAGGGAGGAGAAGTCAAAGTATAACTATTAGTAAAGTAGAAGATATGACAAATCAGGGGTGTGTGTGTTCTGCTGTTTTTTTCTCCTAGTAGAGGCTACAAAATAATTATGTTAACTTGATTTTTTATTAAAAAAAAAAAATAGTCTAGGAACATTTTCTCAGCTTTTTATTTGGGGTGGGTGGGCAGCCAGATATCGTTGCACTGATATTTGTAAAGATGTTGAACACTGAAGGTGCAGGATGTTCCCTTAAAAGCATATTCTGGCTGAAGCCATGTAGAATGTGACCCTGCTCTTCTCCTCCAGGTTGGGGAAAGGGTACCTTTTTTCCCTTTTTGTAATTATTTATCTCCTGCTCTGGCTGCCCCATTCAGCCTGACCGCCCCCCCCCCAGCCCCAAAATCCCAGAATTACTGGGGCTTACCTGAAGCCCGGCCTGGGAGCGGAGCCTGAGGAGGGTCAGGCATCATCCTGCGGCCAGATCTGTTTTCCATTTTTCCGAGATCCTCCCATTTTACACCGGGGCCCCCGGAGCAGCGACGCATGCATGTGGAGGCACACATGCATACTACAGCCCCAGTGACGGTCCTATCTACCCACTCGTCGGCCTGGCGCTCCCTCTGGCCTGTGCTGCCCTCGGCCTCCACCATGGGGCAGTCAAGAGTCGAGGGATACCACCTTCCCTCCCGGATAGGAGAGATGCCTTTTGGCATCTCCATCCAGATCTGCAGCCCCCCTCCCACGACCTCAGACTGTCTGTGCTCGTTCCCGAACACGGGTCGTCGGCATGGTGCAAGGAAAGGCATCCAGTGCATTATCCCTCGGTGCCACCGGGCTGGTTGGAAAGGGTACCTTTTTATATTTATTGATCCAATCCCTCCGGTGTCCAATAACTGTTCTAGCATAATTGGAAAGGCTGATTTTTCGTTAAATGTACTGTTTAAACGGACACTGTCTGAAATGCTCCCTTGCCATTTGCTTTTTTTATTCATGATGACAGTTATGCCTACTTTCTTTGTAATGTTTATGTCAATAAAACTAGATTTTAAACTTAAAAGCGTTGTCAGCTCTTTGTTTTTTGTTTTTAAACATTTATGTAACAGACACATCTCCGACATGACCGTGATGCCGCCACCACGTATGGACAGAAATAAACGCAGTTGAAAGTCTCAAGGTGATGAGCACACTACTATCTTTGCTCATAACAGTTTTTAACTCTGTACGGCGGGATCACAGATGAATTGTAGTTGGCAGCGTGTGCTATCAGTCTCTCATGGCAATGTTTACTTCCTAGCCATCCATCTTGTCATCTAGAAATCTCTGCGGTTTGAGCATGTAAAGACTGAGCAGCTGTAAATAATAATCTGATTTATCTAACCTATGATTCAAGTTGTCATTTGTGAAATAGGCAGACAGAGTGCATACAGCTGACATGGACTTTGCTGAGGTAACCAATTTAATACTGTATTATGTCTGCCGCTGCATGAAAAGTATGTGTGTGCCATTACCCTTCAGATTACTTTTATGCAATTGGGAGGCAAAGGGGTCGGTCCTTTACAAATGTTTTTTTTTTTTATTAATGACGCAGTATAGTACAGTGGGTTAAGGCTCTGAGCTGCAGATCTAGAGACCTGGGTTTAAGTCCCACCGCTGCCTAGGTGCATACTGTGTGATCCTGAGCAAGCCACTTAACCTCCTTGTGCTCTCAGGTCGCATCTGGAAACAAGCTTCAGCTTAGTGCGCTACTCCTGGTTAAACAATGTCTCCTTTCTTTTTCGTACACACAATGACGCTCACCTCCTAGATTAAAATACAGAAACTATTTCAGTTTTACAGACACATCACAGGATGGCAGATGGCGTGGTCATCATCAAGTATACCTGGTGGCACCAAAATGCATCTGAGAGACTCCTGTGGGCAGCCACATGCTGCTGGACTCTCTGTAAAGGCAATGAGCAAGTGACATATAAAAATAAGTGTGAAATGAGTTAATTTCAAGTTTAGTAAACTCTTCAGAGGTCATTAAGCCATCTGATTTCACTCCCTTAGCTATGCGACTTCCCTGTCACAAGTGAAATAAATTGCTTTCATCCACCGTTTAGGAAGAGCATGTAAACCGATGTCTTTAGCAAATTCTGTTTGATTTCCTCTGAATAACAGATATATGGCTACATAAATGTATCCTGACATCAATGAAAGGCACTGCTTTTTTAGTTACTGGGTCGGTACTTTTAATTTTCAGCTTGAGTGGGAAATGAACGCGTTAGAGCATAGTTTAGAAGAGACAGGCATAGCTTGGTAAAACCCATCGCCACCTTCCCATCTTTGGCCCCTTCATTCATGCACCACCTAGAATTCTTAATCTGCTGTCCAGCTCCTAAACTCCTTGCCCTACTGTCTCACCAGTTTTGATTTTTGCTTAATGCTGTCTGCACTCCCTGAACCAGTATCAGTTGGCATCTACTCTCTTCTCTTCAGTACCCTATCAGTACTATGATTTTTTTAAAAATTAATCTAATATTAAAGTAAAATGAAGTTGATCGGCTATCAAACAAACAAGCACGTGTACCTTTGTGCCCTCTTTCGATCTCCATGTGCTTGTAGTCATGAGCTTTACAGTGCTTAGTTTTTCGTAGTGATTTAAGTTTAGACCTGTATTCTTTAGTCAGTTTCATAAATTTTTTATGACATTCTGACTCATAGTTCAATACTAAGCAGGCTTGCTGATGCCATTTAGTATTACCCTTTGCAGCAGTGATATAGTGCAATGAAAACTGTCAGTGTATTGCCGGCCTGTCAGTGCAGCGGTAGTGCTACCGCATATAACGCTGGTGACCTGGGTTCAGGAATGAGCCTGGGAAGCTGGAGGTTCGGCCGGAAGGAGAAAGCTTGAGCACCTGCAGGGCTACTCGCCTTCTCGGGGGGGGGGGGGGACAAGGCTCAGTGCTTGGCTGGTCTCTAGCAGAAGCCGGAGGCATAATCAGCACCAGTCACATACAGTGAGGGAGTGGAGCGTGATGGTCGTCGGTGCCTGCACCTCAACATCCGGGCACAAGTCATGCTCCACAGAAAATGGAAAATTAGCCTCCTGTGCGATGGGTAGACTGGGCGCCGGCACTGATCCCCAACCTCTGTCTCCATGGTAGCCTGACGAAATACTAAAGATTTGGGGTGTCCGGGCCCCACCTTGTCCCCGCCTGGGGGAGGGGAACAACCATGGCTGGATGGGGGCGAACTGGAGGCAAGAGGGAGATAAGATGGCTTGGTGACTCCCGAAGATGTGAAGCACAGGAGGCTCGGGAAAAGGAAAGAAACAGAAATATCAGAAAAAAAGAAAAAAACAAAACTGTCAGAGTATTGTAATAGCACTGATGAGAAACCACCTTTCACTGAGCTATAAATGGGCAATGCAGTATAAATGCGAGATTCTATTTCGGAAAGGCTGCATAGTTCTTTAATCATTTAGTGTGCCATAAAATCTTGAAGACTGAAGCTGCTCAGAACTGAAGTCATAAAATGCTTCAGTTAGGTATTGTAGAGCTAGTCCATTTAATGGAATTATCATGCATTTATTTTCCTCCCGTCACACAAATCATAATTTCTGTAATTACACTGAACAGGACTGTAGCCTGTACTAGTTTTCATTCATTTTAGTTAGTATTGTTTAACAGCTTGCTGATAATGGATATATTAGATATATACACCTATTATGTCCAGTATTCTCCCTTCTTTCCACCTCTCTCTAGGATGCATCTGAATATGAGCTAGCACTGATCACTGTAGTGGATGCAAGCACAGTGGAGGGTTTCAAGCATGCCTGGGACAGGCACAAGGGAACCTTTGGGTGGGAGGGTGTGATGAAAAACCACTGACCAGATAGGGTCAGATAAAATGTACACATTTAAGGCATGTGCGCAGACTGGATCAGGCCTGGAAGTATATCTGCCGACAATTTCTATGTTTATATGTTTCTATGCAGATTAGTTTCTGGTGACTATCTGTGCAAACCATGCTTGACCTGCATGAGATATCCTGATAAACCCCCACCCCTAAAAACCTCTTTAGAAACCCTTTTTAAAAAAAAAATGCTATGTGATGATGGTGATGGGTGAACTAAGGGATAGTAAGCTCAGGAAATAGAAAATGGTGAAACAAGGAAGTGGGACTACTAGATAGCCAATGAATGGTACCATTCTCTCTCTTTCTAGTATATCACCAATATATGACAGTTAAGGTGAAGTGGTAGTTTAACCCTTGCTGTGCTACAGACTGATATATCAGTCCAGTATTCCTATATGTTCTAACTTTGTCTGCAGCCTAAGCATTAAAACTTAAACCATTGTTACGCTAGTAAATGATGAGAATGGACCGGGGGGGGGAAGAGAGATAGGCGGTTTCAACACTGCATGATGATCCCGTGATGTGAGGGACGTTGGTTGGGTAGTGAAGTGTGTGGTTAATACTGACAGAGTACATGTTTAATGGAACAACATCAGCTGTAGAAACATATTTGGCATAGATACATTGGGATCTGCAATCAGCAGAAGGCAACACCTTAAAGGTGGTACTTCAAATATTTTCCCTGTACCACTTCAGTGTGTGTTAATATGGTGTGTATGTGTATATATACTACTTTATGTCATGGACTATGGATGTCGGTGATGTTTTTACAAGGGTAGAGCCATTCGAAGGTTAAAGTCATATAATCAAAGATAACATGGGAAGGTTGTATAATATCCAGCAAAGGGAAGGATGGAGATGTACTACTAAAGTAACACTGGATAACATATGTTTTTTAAAATTCAGAAAAATATAATATTAGAGACAACAGGAATATTTCAACACAGCATCCAAAATGTTGAATTATTATAAGACGTAGATGGTGACCAGTGAGAGAGAGTGGCTAGAGGTAGTTTACAATGCACAAAACAGAATTCATATGTTGGCATGGTGACTCAGTAGTGCTTGATGGAAGGAAGAGGGTAGGGAGAGTTTAAATGGAAAAATAACAAGGATCTTATGTAAAAAGTAAATGGAATGACTTTAAAAGAAAAATCTTCTACTACGAATGCTATCAGCTGCACTAATCTGAGATCAACAACAAGAATAACATTCATGATAGAGCTGACATCCCCAAACCAACACACCTTGACCACATGACAGTATTCATATGGTCTCCGTATTCATTACTCTTAACATAAACACTACTGCATGTCAGGCCACTCTTGGCTTCCACAAACTTTAAAAACAAAACCCATGCCGACCTGGTGGCGCTGAGGGCTGAGGTGCTGGATGCCTTACCTCATGCTGCTCCAGCGACCCGCATTCGGGAACGAGCATGGGTCGTCGGGGGGAGGAGGACAGAGTGTCCGTTGGACTGCTCTCCTTCTCTAGGGAGGGGGATTTCACTTCCCGGTGCCTGATTGCTCCCAGGCGGAGGCTGTGGGTCAGGGCATGGGCTGACAGCATTGGGAGGAGTCTGGGCAGATGCCTGGGGGAGAGACATGTGGACGCATGCGCCTCTGGCCCACCAGTATCATTGCCCACCCATGGCTCCAGCGGGGGAGGGGGAGCAACCAAGGGAAAATGTGGCACCTCTCACATGGCTTGATGGCCGTCCACGAGTGTTCAGTGGGAGCTGGCACCCAAACTGGATCACTGAGGGTCAGGAGTTGGGGGGCTCCCTGCCGCCCTGCTGCGGGGGGCAAGCCACAGGGTTTTCAGGGTACCAGCGATCCTGGTCGAGATTGATGGCGGCCAGGTCTCCAACAATGGATGTAAAGTCTAAATGGGGGCAGAGAGGTGGCCCAGGAGGATAAATAATCTCAAACAACAACAAAAAAAAGACAAAAAAACAGGGTTTTTAAATAATTGATTAGTACTTTGTTTCTTGGGACAATACTAACTGAACAGAAAGCATTTATATAGGTTTTCTAGAAGTCTTATGTTTGCTAAACACAGTGAGGCAAGTGCTATGCATTTTCACAGTGTTTTAGAACTTTTATGAGCAAAACGCTAATCAATTTTTAGAGGTAAATAAAACCCTGTAAACATGGTTGTGTTTACTATCCATTAAACAAATTCATGAAAAATTTATTCAAGCGGTAATATGGTAGTGGAACCACCACCTCTTCCAGATACATCCACCAGCATGATCCCTCCAACACTAACACGCTCTCGTTATGTGTGCCATTGTTTTCCTGCTTCATTAGCACAATTGGTTATGATGTGGATCTACTTCATAAAGGCCATCACTTTATAGTGTTGCCTACTTAATCAAATTATTCCTGACTTTTCCATAAAAAAAAATACATGATGGTTTTCAATATCAGCACCCCCCCCCCAAAAAAAAAACAAAAAGAACGCACATCTTCCCACCATTGGCTGATCTCAGCTAACACTGTCAAAAAATTACATTGTTTTATAATACCTCACCACTGAACATGGACCAAATGCGGACCAACGCCTCCCCCCCACCCCAACCACCTCACACCCTACAGGTACACTAGTGTTCCCACCACCATCCCCTCCAAAGAATGTATTGCGCTGCTCCCACATCCACTGTATACATCCCTGTACTGATCATTTATCCAGCGCTTCTGTCATCATGCCATCAAGGCCAGCAACAGAATTATTTATCAAGCAGAGAGATGGAGTCCACACACTTTCTTATCAAAAAAGACTGCAGGACATAATGGTAAGATAAAAGTGTCTGCAAGTCACAGTAAAGGATAAGGTGAATGGGAGAGGGGATGCGGTACCATTACAACAAACTTCAGGAGAAAGAGTAATGTAGAGAGATTGACCACAGGGTGGAATTTATTTATGTTTTTAAATCAAACTGCAATGTGGAGTTTTGAAGGGGTAGGGAATAATGGCTAGGAGACGTGGAAGCAGCAGATGCTAGATGTAAGGCTTTTTATAAGACCTATACAGATTATTATGTATTGTACATGAAAATAGCAACAATGTCTGTTAGCTACTTACAATATTAGTTTGCACAGTGCAGAAAGCAATAATTACTGTAACACTTTTAAGTGTATGCAGTCTGCGAATGAAGAAATGGTGTACACACAGAGCAGTCTGTCAAAATACCAAGTTCAGAAATGACAATGTGTGACTGTCACAAACATAATGTCAAAGGACAGAGAAATTATACAAAACAGAAACACAACACATCCAATACCAAAACGCTTTCACTGAAAATGTTGCCCCTTAGCTTGCTCAACACTGGCTTTTTTGGCAATAATTCAATACATACATAACAAAAATCACATTCTGGCATTTTGAATGATTATGGGGTGAGCTACAGCAATCGGTGGTGACTATTTAGAGTGTGGGGGACAGGAAAAGGCCACTACAACCACATTTTTCATACTTCAGCATATATGCAATCGGAAGTGTAAGGGGATCACTGAACACACCCAGCACTGGCTTTAATCCTATGATGTGAATTCATGACATTATTGATCAGAACTCCACTAAAAATGAGTCGTGGAGCAAGTATATGACAATTTTTCAGATACATATTTTTTTTGGGGGGGGGGAATTGTTCACGGGAGGCTAAATAAAATGCGACAGGTCAACAATAGGCACATATAAAACAAATTGTTAACATGGCAATGTAAACAATCTAAATGACCAAAAAACACACATTTTGATTAAGAAAATTAAAGATGGGGCAGGGGGCCATTTAACATCAGCCACATACTGTTAATGGTAAATTAAATTATAGGCAGTCGTGTTAATAAACCATCATACAATGAAAACCACATAAAAAAATCAGATGCTGAAAATATGAGAATGTTGTGGGCAGTTTGGGGAGGGGTTGACAAACTGTGAGAGGAGAAATGGCAGGTTAGTTATAAGTGTAAACTGAATGTTATGTCACTACTCCAGGTACCCAATATCATACGTAATTGATCAAAAAAGTAATAAATTTAGGTCATATAATCTGGTAAGGAAATTAATCCAAAAAAAGACATACTGTACACATGAATGCGAGGCATAAAATAAGTGGGTTCACATGGCAATTTACGACCCAAGATCAGTAAAAAGAGAGTCAAATCTGGCAATGATTAGCAGTCATTGCTAATCATTGCCAATTGGTCCTGGATCCTATAAAAGTGCCTTATTGGGCACTGTCACTTTAATTTTTTTTTTTTTTTTCTTTATGTCCTGGTATCCATTTATTCACCTCCTCCTTCTTGCCCCACCCCATGAACCCTGAACTGTTCCCTGATTGGCTCAGTGATGCTCCTGCTCCACCCCCACCTGGTCTCCACTCGGGAGAAACATGACCGAGACCTTTTGCAGCACAACCAGAAGAGGAAGCAGGCGTTAGGAGGTCAAGCAGGAGTCCAAAGGTGAGTTTTCTTTATTTTATTTCAATTATCATCGTTGTGCCATCGTCCCGTTAACTTAACTCTGTGTCTTTTTGTTTTGCAGGTGGTTGGAGACAAGCCGAAGCCAGGAGGAGTGGTGGAGTTAAATTAGCAACTGCAGAGTGATGGCGCCAAAAATATGATCCAGTAAAAAAATGACTACAGAATAGCAGTGAGGGAGACTGTGCAGTGTGCGTTAGTTGCAAATTGTGCTGTGAGTACAGAGATGAGCTACGTGGGTTGAGGAACTGCAATGAGGCATTAATTGCAGAGATTACAGGCCCCCAGCAAAAAATTTACACCATCCAGAAACATCTTCTGAGAGCAGCACAAAAAAGCTGCTAACATTTTGAAATTTGGCAGAACAAAGTCACCACTTGATATATATTGCCATACCACAATTAGTAAAGTTTAAAATGGGGGTTAGGGGGTTTGGACCGAGACTTAAAACTTATTTTATTTATTTCCAGGGACAGCTTTCAGCATTGCAGAGGAACAGCATAGAACAATTCTAGGCAGGCTGATGGAGAGCCTGTATATGATAGCCAAAGAGGACATCCCTATTGAAGAGTTTGAAGCGACAGCAGAACAAGAGAAGCTCCATGGAGTTTATCTCGGTCCCTAAATTCTGATTCGGGTTTCTCCCCTGCCTCCCAATACCTGCCCTTCCCACATCCTACACTCTCAGAAGCTCCAGCTTCAGATATATCTTCACCCCCACTTCCAAAGCCTCACCTTGGCAGGCTGTATTCTCCTCCAGACTTCTCATGCCTTTGGAACAACATCCCTTCTCCTGCTCTCTCTCCGACTTCAAGAATTCTCCTTCCACTCCTACGCTTACATCTAGTTCTCACTCCCTCACTGTGCTATCCCTCTCCCAAACTACTACTTTATTGTAAAACACACACACACACACACACACACACAGTATTCCTCCATGACCCCATCTGCTTGCAGAGCGTTCTCCCACTTTTGTAACTTTGCCAGACAACACTTTCTGGCATTTGGATAACATCAGTGTACTGTGAATTTTCTGACTATTGCTCTAGTACTTATATCTACATTATTTTATTTATGATGCACCATCCTTTCCCTTATTCCTAAATACCCCCCCCAAAGTTGCACCTAGAAATTGGCTCTAGCTCAGTACGCTTTTACTGGCCAAACTTTGTAACAAAACAAAACATAAACAAAAGTGTAGCAGATCAGACAAGTAAAAGGGCCATGAGAAATATCAAGAAACCACAGGGGTTTAGAGATGTGATTGAGAACAGTATCAGGAGTCGAAATGATGTTCTGTAGACACTAGCCAGAAGGGTTTTACTGGCCCAATACAAAATCCTTCAGCACTTCCCAGTAGACTTTTCAATGCCAGCAGTAACAAGAACATGGGGGCAGTTACCAACTGACAAGGGTAGTCTTCGAGGAGGTCAGGAGGCACTTCTTCAGAGCGCAACAGTGGTGGCAGAGTGGAACAGACTACCAGGAGAGGTAGTAAACAAGAAAACTGTTGATGGCTTTGGTGTGTGTGTGTGGATAATGTTGACAGGAGGGAAAGAGGTTCGAGTTGGGGGGAGATAGCATTCACAGGAGGGCAAGAGTTTCCTGGTAGGGTGCAGAGCAAAATGTAATGAAGACTACATGGGCTCCACATTGGGCAGACTTAGAACTGGCAAACTCATACTTTCGTATTTATGGTCTGTGCCAATTTCAAACCCAGCAATAAAAGAGAATACAGTAGGACACTCTTAGCATGCAGTAGGGACCAGCACCTTTTCAAAGTGTCCTTAATTACTGGGCAGCTACAACAGGCAATGAATATGCACACATGCACAATGCTCTCTCAATCACCTGGCCTCTTCAAGCCTCGACAGCTCTCGGAGCTAAATTCACACCAGCTTAAAAATGGATTGGAGGAAGAAAGGGGAACACAATTACTGTCAAGGGTACTTGGGAACTATTGTACATGTTCAGTGCTGCACCTGAGGTTGGTGTGCTAAACCAACAGGGATTAACTTCTGTATTGAGCAATATCATGGGAGGATACAGAGGCATGTACACTTCCAACACTCAAGATATTTATTTTATTATAGTCTATGGTGAATGTTTATCACAATATAAAATACAGTATCTTATATCCTGACAATTGTTCAGTGTTTACATCAGCAGGAAATGGTAAGGAGTGACGCAAGTTAAGGAATGTTTTAAACCAGCAAACTTACAGTGCTTACATCCTTCATCATAGTCATTTAGCAGAGGTTCGAGATCCGGCAGTTAATTACATTCAACACATTGGGGATTGTTTATATAGCGGAGTGCAGCTGTCAGGCTTTTCATGTGGGGAAAACTGTTAGATAGTTTAAAACCCATGTGGGTGAAGGCATTAGAGCAAATGAAGAAAGTGACCCCACATATGCCACATCCCTGCATAACATGGAATTGGGCGACCCAAAAGAATATGTTTTCAAGTTTAGAGGGATAGAAAAAGTGTTCCCCAACCCGAGGGGTGGTAATTTTTTTTTACAACAAACTTCTGAAAAAAGAAACAATGGATTTTAAGACTTAAAGCAAATAAAATGCTTGGCTTGAATGCAGGATTCGAGTTTAGACCTTACCCTGAAGAATAATTTTTGCTGCATTTCATATTGGTTTCACTGGTATCTTTTTTCACTTATCTTTGGTCTTGCTTGTATGTGTTTTAATATTTATATTGTGGTATTAGTGAACTGATTAACTTAAGTGTTATAGTGGGTTAAGACCCAATCATTTTAAAGTTTAATCAGTGACACTGTGGTGTCGTCCTTGACCATAGGATTTATAAGTGATGTGTGGTGCCAATGTTTTTGCCTTTAATAAAGGATTACTGTCGAAACACATCATGCTATACCAGCGTTTATTTTGTTTTGTCACCTAAAAAGCAAATTCCTAAATAAAGAGCCTTGGTGGTGTTTATAGAATTTGGGAAGTGTGCACTGCAGTTTTATGGACTTTCAGTTAATTTTATGTTAATATGTCCAGTTACTGTATCTCTTATGGTTGTATTAGTGCATTCGGAGTTCTTTGGGTGACAGAACTGTGAAGTAAAGCTGAACAACTGTGGCATAAAAAAGGAATTGAGAAGAAACTTATAAGAGATGCAGGACATTTTAAATATATGTGTATCATACTGAAGATTTCTTTTTTTATAAAATGGTACTTGAATTTAAAATAAAATGATCTGACTTTGTAGAAAATTAGAGGCACCCCTGTGTGATGAACTAGACTATGCTAACTAAACTTAGAACTTGGGCTCAGTTTACTGTACTGGCGGGGGAGACAGACCACACAAAAAAATACCCCAACACCAGGAGATGGAAAGGGTGCCATGACTAGGGATGGGAGGGGTGGAGTGGGGTCAGGACCATCACCTAGGGTCTGCCTTTCAGGGCACACAGCCTCCAAGCAAACTGAGGATTACAGTCTTGCCTCTGATGTGTAAATGGCATCATAATGGGATACTAATGATTCTTAGGGCCTTGTGTGGAGATTGAGCTCATTTGCATGCAGACATTTGAATATGGCACCTTTGTACAACAGCACAAACACCTTTGGGAAGCTTCAACTCCTACTTTGCTCATTGGATGCCCAGTGTTCCACCATAGTGACATTCAGTTATGTGGCCTGCAGGTGTTGTACTTGGGGCACAGCGCACATACTAGTGCCTTACTTCATGCAGCACTCTTGGGGAGTATAGTCAAACAAACTTTGTACACTGACACTGTGCTCTGAGCGTGTTCATATATACCAAACTTTGGGTCTTGTGCTACTTTGCCCCACAGTAGCCCCATATATATGAAGTGGCCTGCAAAGTTAGCAAATTGTAGGTTCTGCCACCCCTTCCACTGACATTACCTGTATTACAGTGCAGCCCCCATTCATGACTTTGTATCATCACAATGCGAGTTGTGGGGGTGGAGCTGCAGCACATGGCCTAATATTCACAATCTGGATAAATTAGCTCCTCGGCCAGGTGGCTACCTGGCATGAGTTGCCTGCTGAGGGTAAAATAGCAGACAACAGCTCTTACAGCACCATCAAATGCAGCATGTCGTTTTCACGAGGGTCCTCAGAAAACAGCAACAACCTATTGGCAAGACAGTTCCATACATGAGAAACACTGAAAACAATTCAAGCAAATTAAAAAAAATATATATATATGTTTAAGCAACGTGCCAAAATGCAACTGTCTGATGGCTACATCGGTATGGTGGATATCGTAACAGTCACAGAAACATGGTACACAGAGAACCATGACTGGGATGTTAACATACCAGGGTACATAACCTACAGGAGAGACAGGCGGGGGAGGAGTAGCTCTCTATATAAAGAAAGGGATAAAAGCAACTGAACAAAAGAGTAAACAGGGAGGAGAGGAGGCACTGTGGGTCACCCTGGAGACTGGAAAGGGCACCACAATCCGCACAGGGGTTGTGTACAGACCCCCATGTCAGGGGAGGGAATGGACAAGGATATGATAGAAGGCATTCTTAGAATGGCAGAGAAAGGGGAGATACTGTTGATGGGAGACCTGAATATGCCAGATGTTAACTGGAGCACATTTGCTGCAGCCACATCCAAGAGCAGGCCATTCTTGATGCCCTACAGGTGGCAGGCCTCAGACAGCTAGTTTCAGAACCCACTGTGAGGGTGCAATCTAGACCTCATACTCAAATGGGGGCAGTGAGAGGATCTCAGATCTAGAAGTGGGTTGCCATCTGGGAACAAGTGACCATCAAACAGTGTGGTTCACGTTAAACTCAGCTACAGAATCAAGCCATACAAAAGTGAGGGTACTGGACTTCAGGAGGGCTGACTTTGGCAAGATGGGAGAGTGCCTCAGAAAAGCACTAGCAAACAGGCTAGAAGGCAGTGTGGAGCAACAATGGGGAATCAACAAAACTGCAATCACGGAGGCAACAAGCCTTTGTGTGAAAAAAATAAACAAACCAAAATGAAAGAAAAAGCCACTATGGTTCTCAAAAGAGGTGGCTGTGAAAGTCAGAAAGAAAAAGATAGCATTCCGGAAGTATAAGGAAACACAGAAGAAGCAGGACAGAGAGCTGTACCAGTTAAGCAGAAGGAAGCAGGGAGGGAAGTCAGAATAGCAAAGGCCCAAACTGAGGAAAAGATAGCCAACTCGTTAAGAAGGGAGAAGAGGATAAAACCTTTATAGGTACATCAGCGAGCATAGAAAGACAAAGGAGGGATAGTGAGGCTGAACAGAATGAATGGTGGGTGGGCAGAGGGACAGTGAAAAGCGGGATACTGAACGAATATTTCTGCTCAGTATTTACAAAAGAGGAGGGGAAGTGCCTAATCCAATTAACAGAAGCACTCCTGATGGGGGTCGACCCCAGTCCTTTCACAGAAGAAAGGGTTCTGCAAGAACTCCTAAAACTGAAGGTGGACAAAGCAATGGGGCCTGATGGAATTCACCGCAGAATTCTAAAGAAATTAAGGGGGGGAACTAGTGAAACCACTGGCTACTGTTTTTAATAAATCATGGGAGGATGGTGTGGTACCCGAGGACTGGAGAAGGCGGATGTGATTCCCCTTCACAAAAGTGGGACCAAGACAGAGGCAGGAAACTACAGACCTGTCAGTCTGATCTCTGTGGTAGGGAAAGTGATGGAGTCACTTCAGAAGGAAAGAATAGTTGAATATCTAGAGGCCAGTGGGGCACAGGACCCAAAGCAGCATGGGTTCACAGCGGGAAGGCCATGTCAGATGAATCTAATAGATTTCTTTGACTGGGTGACCAAAGTAGTAGACCAGGGAGGGCCTGTGGACATGGCCTACCTAGACTTTAGCAAGGCATTTGACACAGTCCCACACACAAGACTAATAGCCACATTAACCAGCCTGGGAGTGGGTCCCAGGGTGGTAGCCTGGTTGAAACATTGGCTGGACAACAGGACACAGAAGGTAATTGTAAATGGAGTTCACTCTGAAGAAAGAGGGGTTACTAGTGGGTACTGAGGGTTCAGTCCTTTTAATGTCTTCATAAGTGACATATGCAGAGGGACTGGAAGGAAAAGTATGCCTCTTTGCAGATGACACAAAGATCTGCAACAGGGTTGATACACAAGGAGGCATGGAAAGGATGAGAAGGGACTTGGCAAGGTTGGAGGAATGGTCAGAAGTATGGCAGCTAAGATTCAATGCAAAGAAGTAAAATAATGCACCTGGGAAACAAGAACCCAGGGAAGGATACACAATGAGGGGGAGGTAGTAACAACAAAAGGAAAGGACCTGGGGCAATCATATCAGATGACCTTAAGGTTAGCAAGCAATGTGAGAAGGTAGTAGGGAGGGCTGGGGTATACTGGGATGCATAGGGAGAGGCATCACCAGCAGAAAACAGGAAGTTGTTATCCCTCTGTACAGACAGTTGGTGAGACCCCATCTGGAGTACTGTGTCCAGTTCTGGAGACCCCATCTCCGCAAGGACATAGACAGGATAGAGGCAGTCCAGAGGAGGGCAACTAAAATGGTGCAGGGTCTGCAAGAGAAGCCGTATGAGGAGAGACTTAAGGAGCTTAATACGTATACCCTTGAGGAAAGAAGGAGAGGGGGATATGATAGAAACTTTAAGTACCTCAGTGGAATCAACAAAGTCCAAGAGGGTAGCATCTTTCAGAAAAGAGAAGACACAATTTAAAGATGGGGGGTGGTCAGGGGCAATGTAAGGAAGTATTATTTCACAGAGAGGGTAGTGGACGCATGGAACAGCCTTCCTGAGGAGGTTGTATGTCTAAAACTGTGGGAGAATTCAAGAATGCATGGGACAGACATAAGGCAATTCTTGTGGGGGGTAGGAAGAAATAGGCTGTTGGTTAACTAGGATCTGCAGCCTATCCTGTAGGTAGGGAAATGGGCAGACTAGATGGGCCAAGCGGTCCTTATCTGCCTTCAAAGTCTATGTTTCTATGTAAAGATGTTTACTTTTGGGTGCCTACTTAGTCCAATTACATACATTGGCCAGAATCCCAAGTTCTTCAACCACCACAAAAATATGTGGTCAGCCTGCTGATCTCCAAACACAATCTGTTTTTCATTTTGCTTGTTTTTGTTTTGTTTTTAGTATTTGTCACCTTGCTTTTTAATATACTATTTTTATTGCTTTTGTTTGTTTCGGAAACATTGTTACCTACAAGTGCTAGACACATTACCTGAAGTTCAGGTCTTCCCAGTGTCACAGAAAATGAAACAGTATATCAAAAGTATAAACTGCAACATTCAGATCTGTATTACAAAACCCTGGCAAAGAATGCATCACACTGTGAAACTGCATGGTTACAGTCGCAATGACAGACTGAAACAACTACAAGAAAAAGGTACAAGGAGCCAAAACCTGAGCAGTATCCGATTCTTGGCAGTTTATTACATTGAAAAGAGATTATACAGTACAGCGCTGAGAGAAAAGGAAGACTTGGACATTTTTTTTAGCATTTTTTCTGTTTCTATACAAGGCAAATTTCATTAGAAACTTGAAATGACGATCCAGCTGGACAGCATGCTTTGCCTTGCCTCCGCATCCTGATAAAGGGCAGCCATTTAGCCTTGTTGCAAGTGAACAGAGCTGTGAATCTGCAAACCCAGAGCTAAATCCCACAACTGCCACCTGCTTTGTGACCTAAGCAAATCACATAACATACCCTGTGTTTTACCTCTCTGCAACAGAGCTCCAACATATCTCTACACTGTTTAAAATCTCCCTGCACCTCTCCATTCTTCTGGATTACGAAATATTTCGGAAACAGTTTGTATGAAAGGCACAAAACAAAACCAAATTCTTTTCCGATGCCCTACTGAAGTCTGTAATACAAGGAATGCATCATTTTTACAAATACTGTACAATGGACTATCTAGAAAGCTATTTTTGAACAGCAAGTAAATTTGGAATTGTACAATGGCTTGGAAAATCTGGGTTGCTGGCTGGCTGGCTGGCACAATTTACACACTGTAAATCGTAGCATCACCCTGCAGGAAAAAAGTGCCAGCCAGCCACATCAGGCATCCCCACTATGTGAAATCAGTCCGATCCCCCCAAAACAGAAATGAAAAGCCACTATGTTGAGTCACTGGTAAACGGCAGTTAAACTGCAATGTTGCAACACTCTGAATAAATAATAAAACATTTTACACAACAGTCATAAAACCAAAATCAGTAACAAAACGGTATATTTCACCTCTCTCTCCCCCCCCCCCATATCAATTTCCAACCAGCTCAACTGTAAACTTTTTTTTCCTCACTGTCTGCACTGGTCTGTTACCAAGTTTATTTTACCCTCCGGCGATACAGCGACAGCAGTCCATTCACATCTCTCATCATGTCCACTTGGGTAGAGACATATATTCAGACTTAGAGAAACTGTAAACCATATAAAGTGGTTCTCAATCAAAAACAAGGGCTAAAAGTTTTACAACTCACAGCTCAAAAGCAGACCAGTCGTACTGCGCATGCAGCTATACATATCCCCTGACCTATGCACATGCATTAGTGCATGCCCATTGTCATGACTCAGCTTTCCAGCTGTGATTTTTACAACTTTTAGCCATCATTTTTAATTAAAAACCATTTCCCTAGTTCAGAATACCTCCAAGTCTTAAAATATATCTTCAACTAAACGGACATGGTAAGAGTTGCTGCTTTGCAATGTACTGACATTTGGAGGGGGGGGGGTGAACATCCAACCGCCTGAAGAGGCGTGGGTTTGGCTGCAATTACAAGGAAGCTGAATGCAAAACTCAAGTACTGTATGTACCTGCTAGCTGCTAAGGAGTCTGTTGCAGACATGAAACGACGAAGCAGCTATGCCAGTTATTGGTCTTTGCTGCCATTTGTGTGTTAAAAAAAAAAAAAAAAAACTGAGCTCAGTGTCTCACTACCAACACACAACTCAGAATGTCTCTCTAGCAACAAACGACTATTTTATCTGGCTCAGTAATACATTAAAAGAAAAAATAATAATCACAAATCCCAACTGTTTTTTTTTTTTTTATTTTTTTGTCACAAAAAAAGGGACATTGTATAATCATACTATGCCACTCCAGGGTATGGGTTATGCTGTGATTTATCCACTTCTGGTGCGGTTTACTCACTTGGCCTACAGCCTCATGACCGAACCACACCAGGTGTGGATAAATCCCAGCATAACCCATACCTTGTTGTGGTATATTGCTTAATTATTTTTGGGGGTGCTCACTGCACAAGCATGATTCTGTACAGGTGTGGAGCAAGAGGACCTGAAAGTGGCTAATGTTATTGCTTCTCTAGAAGAAAAAGAGCCAGCGGTCATACACTGTAGTGCAGCAAAACCTCTGCTGGTGATCTAAGGGGGCATCCATTTCAATGATCTGTAAACTAGCTCACACCATGCTGATGTATTATTATACAGCAGATCCTCTTACACTGTGAACTGTATAGGTAAGTCGCATGATCATCATCTCTTCACTGAGCAAGGCACTGGTACATTTCTATATATACAGTCATTCTGGGGGGCTACCCGATGGCTCAGTGGAAGTGTTTCATGCTTCTGTGTTTGGGGACCCCAGTTTTGGAAGCAGACTGGGGAAGCCGGTATTGGTATGGCCAGGACTGAGGAGTGCTGTGGAGTGCAGTGTGCATCAGCCCAGGGCAGGAGATGTCTGGGTTTGGGTAGAGCAGTGGCCCCTTGCCATGAGCTGGGGATACTGGACCCTCACTAAGGGTGGTGTCAAAACAAAACAAATGCGCCTTGAGCCCTATAAATGTTAGTCGACAGCTTCCTCTGACCTCCTTTCCATGCAGATCTCCACCAGCTCTATGGTGGGGAGCAGGTGATGTAGCTGGCAGAGACCAGAAGCAGAAGCAGGTGGCAGCTTGCTAAAAGGCTTGATACAAAAAAAAAAATTCATTTTGGAGAAATTCCCCCCTCCCCCCCAAAATGGGAGCCTCTAGATCACGGTTAACAGTTCCTGTAATTGCTAAACATTACAGCCAATTACAGATTTTGATGTACCTTAGCTTACACTAGAAATTGATAAAACATAATGCTGAGTGGAATGCAGAACTCCACCACTGGAACTGCAATTCCATTCCAAAAAGCATGGCAGAATTTTGTGATGAATTCCCTAGAATTATTTAGTCACGTTGCCCTTTGGTCTTGGAACAGCCTTCAAAATGACAGGGCTGAGGGTTGAGGCACTGGACACCACACCTCGTCGGCGACCAGGGTTCGGGAGCAAGCTCAGGCCTCCGGGGATTGGCGGGGGGGGCTCAAGCGTCCGACGGCTGCGCCTTTTCCAGGGGAGGGTGGGTACTTACACTGGCAAGCGGTGACCCCTGGTAGAGGCTGGAGGCGAGACAGTTGCTGGAGTCACTGGGGCGTGATTGGTCAGGGACCAACCAGCTTCGGGGATGGGAACTTGGGGGGGGGTGGGACTTTGGAAGTGTCGGCGCCTTTGCCTTGATGCTGGGGCACACAAGTCCACCTACAAAAATTGGAAAATAGCCCCTTCGGAGTCGGGCAGATGGAGAGCTGAGCCGGGTCCCAATTTGCCACCGCCTGCCCAGCCGAATTATTGTCCTGACGAGACTTGAAGGTTCGGGGTTGCCCCTACCCAGACCCTGCATGGGGGGTAAACCGCAGCATGATGGAGGATCCTGATCGGTGAGGTAGTCCGGGGGTAGGGACAGGCTCAATTGGCACTCCTGAAGAGGCGACTTCGGAGGGGAAGGGGGAAGAATAAAATATCTGAGGAAAAAAAAATGACAGAAAACTCTTAAACTTGTACTTTCAAAAATAATAATTTAAATTCATAGTGGGTACAACTGGAGCACCACACCAGCAACAATGGTTTTGAAAATGTCATTTTCTGGCTGACCTAAAACAAATCCTGGTGCCATTGGGTACATTTGTCTTGCATAAACACAATGATGAAAACTGAACCCTCCCCCAATCAAATCTCACATTCTGAAATTTTGAAATGTAACCTTCCCCATTTTGCTAACAAGGGATGCTTAAGCAATAATCCACAACAACATGTGGGTTGTTGTAGGACTTACCCACACCTGGTGTGGTGTCAGAGTAAACAAAAGCACACCAGAAGTGGCCAAATCCCACAACAACCCACACCCTGGCATGGATTACTGTGATTGTTTGGTAGGAAAATTATTAAAATCAATTTAAAATAATAAAAGGTTTTTTTTTTTTGTTTTTTTTAAGAAATGTTCTTCCACAGCAGTTTACCTAGTCCTTTGTTGCCAGGTAGATTATGGATGAAGATGTCCTCTGCCCCTCTCCGCCCTTGAGTTTTTGTGAGCATTATTTAACTTTTTTTTTTTGCTGGGGAGGGAGCTAATTTGTTATGACTTGTCACTCTCCTCCAATGTTTTATTTTTTAGAAAGCAGGGATGGAGCAGAGAGCAAGTGCAGATTTCAGGTCTGTGCAAGCGCGGATGTGTAAAAAAAAAAAAAAAAAGTGGGAATTATTGAAGAAATTTCATTATTGAATGACCACCTGCTTCCCTGACCACTTCCAGCACAAAATACAATGCTTGTTGACATGGTACTGTTGTTCTGCCATTTAAATTTTACCTTTGTGTGGAGGATGTGAGTGAGTAATGACTACTGGTGGCCAGGAAGAGCAAGGATGAGCTAGTGAGCCACGCAAGCAACTGCTACTGGTTGTTTATGTTATGACCAATTTTGTTGTTTTGTTTTTACAGTTGCCTTACTTAAGTTTGGTGCTTTCAGGAGAGAGCTTTTTAAAACGAGAGAGATGAGTGAGCTAGGTGTCATTTGAAAGAACCGTGTACACTCAGAGTGCCACTTACTGACTTTACATTTCATGACTACAACTGATCAGACCACCCACATTCCAGCCACCACACCATTTCTCTATGTAAGTAAACCACAGTACAAAGTGTCTCAAACAATACAGTACGAGTATTTTTTGTTGTGGGAGGTTGATATACTTTTGTTTTAGCTCGTGTTTCAGAGTTGAAGATGGCGATTAAATGGGGCAGTAAAAGGGGACTAAAGTAGGGGTTTAAATTTTTGTGCTGTGGTCAGCTGGGAGTTTACCCATGGGTAAATCTCACGACAACACATGGGTAAAGACCCTTGCCAACCAATCAGGTTACAGGATTTGCAGACCCAAATGTATAAGTGGTAATTAGCCCCTGGGCCACCTGCATTTTCACAAGGGGGGGGAGATTACAAAAAAAGGGTTCATTAGCAAAAACTCCCTTTCACCTGAAACTATGAATGTAGCTCTTTGATTCCTACTGGAATTTCTCAAGTCTTGCAGTGTTTCAGCTGCTTTAAAGCAAGAGGCACTCTCAAAGGGTTAACTAATCTCTGAGCAGAGAAAGGATATAAGGCTGCTAATCATCTTATTTGGACTGTCAGTTTAACAATGCTGGTTAGCTCAAAAGAATGCTTGTCTTTACAGATTGGTAGGCTGGTAAATTTAGATGCCTCTGGGGAAGACAGCAAGAATGCTTGGGATTTGTGCATTCAGAATGTAATCCAGTATAAGCCACTAGTTAAAGTATTAGTTTACCATTACTTGGTTTTGACTCACTGGAGGACACTGAAGTTTAAGAAATTAGTAGTCACTGGGCACTCTTTTACAGAGGTAATGAAAATACAGGTTACTCACCTGTAACAGGAGTTCTAGGAGTGGTATATGTTGTTCATCCACACTTATTGGCAGGTTCCTTGCCGCTTTAAATGTTGCTGGAAGGTCTTCATGCTGGCTCCTCCCACCCACCCAGTTGGTACAACCCTCGGCTCCACCCCATGATGCCAGATCTAGCCCGCTGGAAGCCAGGTTGCACGTCGAAGCCGGGGAGGTCGGGTGGGTTGTCTGGATGAACAACATATACCACTCCTAGAACTCCTGTTACAGGTGAGTAACCTGTATTTCTAGGGACGTGGATATGTTGTTGAATCCACACTTATTGGCAGACTCCTAGCAGTTCTCCGGGAGGAGGGAGGCAAGGCGCACACCCCCTACTTAGGGAATAATGACTGGAGAACCGAGGCCCCAAAACAAGCATCCTGGCATGACTCAAGGTCAATGTGGTAGTGGGTAATGAAGGTGTGTGCTGACTTCCAGGTAGCAGCCCTGCAGATTTCCTGGATAGGGACGTCCCTGGAAGCAGCCACCGATGCAGCGGTATGGCGGGTAGAATGAGCTCTTATTCCTCTGGGAGGCTCCATGCCCGCCAACCTATAGCAGGGATCTATGCAAGAGGTGACCAACCTGCCTATCGTCCACTTGGCTGCAGGTCTGCCAGGTGCGGCTTCAGCGTAGGTGACAAACAGCTGGCAAACCTCTCCCCGAACTTCAGCCATCCGCTCCTTGTAATAAGTGAGCGCTCTTCTAGGGTCCAAAGTATGGAGCCTATATTCGGCCTCCGAGGTGTGACTGGGGTAGAACACTGGCAGAGTCAACAACTGGTTAAGGTGAAACTCCGACACCACCTTCGGAAGGAATTTCGGGTGGGGGCGCAGGACAACCTTGTCCCTGTGGAAGACCAGATAAGGAGACTCGATGGAAAGCGCCTGGAGCTCTCTCATCCTTCTGGCTGACGTGATAGCCACCAAGAAGGCGGTCTTCCACGACAGGTGAGAAATGTCACACCTGTGGATCGGTTCGAATGGCTTGCCCATGAGTTTAGCCAATACCAGCAGTAGATGCCACGGACGTGGAGGTTCTCGCATTGGAGGGTATATGTGATCAAGGCCTTGGAAAAAGCGCCCGACCACCTTCTCCTGCACCACCGACTGCTTCCCGGCCCACGCCCGGTAAGCAGAGATGGCTGCCAGGTGCACCTTAAGGGTCGTCGACCGAAGCCCTTGCTGATAAAGGGACCATAGGTAGTCCAGAATGCTTGCCAAGGAGCAGGAGGAAGGGTCCAGGCCCTTGCCCTGACACCAAATGGAGAATCTCTTCCATTTAAAGGTGTAGCATTTTCTGGTCGATTCCTTACGGGAAGCCTCAACAACGCTGAGGACCTCGTCGGAAAGACCCAAGGCCTGCAGCTCTAGCCACTCAGGAACCAGGCCATCAGGTGCAGGGATTGAAGGTCCAGATGGAATACCTTCTCCCCTGATTGACTTAGATCAGGTCCGGGCAGGCTGGTAGCCGCCTCAGGAGCCTGGAGCTGAGGCTGAGGAGATCTGGATACCAGAACTGGCGGGGCCAGTCTGGAGCTACCAGAATCACCTGCGCCTTGTCCCTCCTCACCTTGAAAAGCACCTTGTGGATCAGGGGACATGGGGGAAAGGCACAGAAGAGGCCTGGGGTCCACGGCCTTGAGAAGGCATCCCCCTGCAGCGAGCCCTGCTGAGGGGGGGCGGGCATGAAATATCCTCAGCTTCGCATTCTCCCTGGAGGCAAACAGGTCTACCTGAGGCATGCCCCAATGGGAGAACAGATCTTGTACTACCTCCGGCAGGAGAGACCACTCGTGGGACGCAGCTCCTATCTGGCTTAGGGCATCGGCCAGAATGTTGGAGGCTCCTGCCACATGGATGGCAAGGAGATCTGCCTCCACGTGTGCACGAGGGACCAAATGCGGAGAGCTTCCCTGGACAGGGGCATGGAGCGTGTCCCACCCTGTCAGTTGAGGTAGTACATGGTCGTGGTGTTGTCTGTCTGGACCTGGACCACTTGACCCCATACAAACAGAGCAAAGGAGGTGAGGGCTAGTCGGACTGCTCGAAGCTCCAGCAGGTTGATGTGGCACAGAGAATCCTGAGGAGACCAGAGGCCGTGGGCTCTGAGCTCCCCCAGATGGGCATCCCAACCCATCAGAGAGGCGTTGGTCAGAGTGACCTTCAGCTCGGGGCAGACAAACGGGATACCCTCCTGCAGATGAGCTGGAATGAGCCACCACTGTAGGCTGTTCCACATCTCCTGGGTCACCGCCACAGGCTGCTCCAGAGGACCGGAGCACTGTGACCACTGTCGGGCCAGCCCTCATTGCAGGGGATGCATATGCCAGCGGGCCCAATGGACCACGCTGGAGCAGGCCGCCATGAGGCCCAAAAGGCGCAGGAAGTCCCAGGCAGGGCACAATTGCCCAACCAGAAATTATTGGGCAAAGGAGAAACAGACCCCGGCCCTGTCCGCCGGGAGCCGGGCTCTGGCTCGAAGAGAGTCAAGCTCTGCCCCGATGAACTGAATCACCTGTGATGGCACGAGTTCTGACTTGGCCTCGTTGATGAGGAGGCCAATCTGAGAGCAGACCTGGAGGGCCAGATCCCTGGACCGCTCCACCTCCAACCTGGAGGGGGCTGCAAATCAGCCAGTCATCCAGGTAAGGGTACCCTAGGACCCCTCGGCGCCACAGAAATGCTGTCACCACTGCCATGCATTTGGTGAAGACCCTGGGAGCTGGAGAGAGGCCGAAGGCATGGCCCGGAATTGGTAAAGGGATCCTCCTGCTCTGAAGCGGAGGAATCACTGATGAGACGGATGGATTGGGACATGAAAAAACACGTCCTGAAGGTCCAGGGAACAGAACCACACACCTGGCTCCAAGGATGGAATGATCTGAGCCAGAGTGACCATCCTGAAGGTGCAAGACCTTAGGAACTTGTTCAGGTCGTGTAGGTCGAGAATGGGGCACCAGTCCCCCCACTCGTTTTGGGATCAGGAAGTACCTGGACACAAACCCTGGGTCTGAAGGGGGGTCTGCCACCTCGCTGATCACCTCCTTCTGGAGAAGTAAGGCAATGTTGGCTCGACGAGCCGACAGAGAGGCTGCAGAACCCATAGCCCCCCATGGGGCGACAGCTCAATGGGGACTGCTGACCCAGAGGTAGACTTCCTGCCTGCCACTTCCAACACCCAGTGGTCCATGGTGATAGCAGACCAGGCAGAAAGGAAGTGGCAGAGCCGTCCCCCCAGGGGGGAAACCCGGGGAGGAATGACGAGGTTGGGGGCGACACCCCTCAACCCATCACTGGGCAGGCTTGGAAGAAGGGCCGGCCGAGAAGCCACCTGGGCCTTTTCCTCCAGGCTTCCTGCTGGAGGAAGCAGCAGGCTTGGCTTTGGGGCACCAAGCGTGAGCCTGCTGGCCCTGATGCTGGTGTTGCTGGCTGGACGTGCCACAAGGGCTGAAAGACGAAAGGGCTTACGCTGCTGCTGGTGGCCTTTGTCCTTCTGGGCAGACGTGACCGAGTCCAAGGTGGCATTGGACTTCTCAATCCATTGGAGATGACCCTCCACCCCGGGCCCGAACAAGATGGTACCCAAGAAGGGGACGTCTGCCAGCTTGCACTGGGTATCAGCCGTGAAGGTGGAGATCCACAGCCAAGCCCTGCGGCGCATGGCCACTGCGGCCGCTACTGACCCGGCACACGAATCAGCAATGTCCAACGAAGTTTGGAGCTGCCGTTTAGCTACCACCCTTCCCTGATCCCGCACCTGCTTGACCGTCGTCTGAAGGTCAGCAGGGAGATGAGGAATCACCTCATCCAGGGAGCCCAAAAGGGCGTGTGAAAAGTGTGTCATCAGAATGGCCAAGCTAGCCTGATGAAGGCCTAGGGAGGAAGCAGCATATACCTACCGCCCTGAGTAGTCCAACTTTTTGGATTCCTTATCGGGTGGTTTGTCCACATCCTGAGCATTCCCGGAACGCCAGAAAACACTATCGGTCACTAACCCTTCTGCAGAGGGGTGCTCCGAGAAACCGGAGAGTGAACCAGTAGGGACCACATACTTTCGAGCCATCCTGGCAGAAGGTGCGGGACAAGATGCTAGCTGCTGCTACAACTCTAGGGCCGGGCCAACAATAGCTTCAGCCACCGGAAAGGCCTCCATAGGGGAGTCCCCTCGTTCCAGTATCTCCATAAGGGGATACTTGGCCCGTTTCTGAACTGTTTCAAGCTGCATCCCAGTAGACTCTGAGATGAGTCGAGGCATTCCCAAAAACGAGGATGGGCTCTCGTCCACCTACTGACCCCCTGCAGATTCCAGGTCAACTGGCCTGGAGAACAGGGAGGAGTTGTTGTCAGACTCCGACGAGTTTGCCAACAGCTGCCGAGCGCCTGAACCACCCTCCACCTGCCGAGGTCGATCGGGAGTGAGGGTGACAGACAACCTATGGGGCAAGCCCTGACCTGACAGAGAATCCTTGGTCGGGGCCCCAATCTTAGGTTATGGAGGCAAAGGTTCCACCACAATGGGTGGAGCAGCCGGTTTCGGCTGAACAACCGGCGCCGGTGGCGGCTCCTCGACTGCTACCAGGGGTTGTTTTGGTAGCTCCGGTGACAGCCACCTAATGGCCGGAGAAGGCGACGGAGTCTGCTTATTACCAGACAGTAAGAGCTGCTGCCACATCAAGTCCTCGTAGTGCTGGCGCAACTTGCGCTGGAGCCTATCCTCCGAAGGGGATTAGTGGCGGTGCCACTTTCCATGGTGCCAAGACCGAGACCGCCATTGGGACCGGCTGGACCTGGAAGAGGACCGAGACCTTCTGGGATTCAGAGGGTGGGTCAGACAGGGAACAGGGGAAACCTGCCCTTCCTTTGGTACAGGGACCTTAGCCGGGGACTCCGGCACAAGAGGCACAGGCAAGTCCTCGGTGATCACCGGGGGAAGCGGTGAAGTAGGGTTGTCGGCATCACCAGTCGACAAACCATCCAATGGGTTGAGAAAAATCTCGACAGCATCAACGGCTGTCTCGGCCTGCTGACCTGACAGGGACACTGTAAAGCCAGTGGCCTTAGCCGCAACCTCGACTGAAGTCGAAAGTCGACGGTCTGGTGAAGAGGATTTCTCCCGCTCCCACAAACGTTGACGGTGGGACTTACCTTTTGAGTCCTTCTTCTTGGACCAACTGGAATGTCCTGATGGTCCTTCTCCCTTGGTGGAGAGGGACTGACAAAGCTCCATAAAAGGAAGCTGTATAGGAAGAGCCCAAGGAGAGCGGGATAAATGCCGCGACCGAGGAGGAAGAAGAAGCGGCCTGGGCCACCTCCTCCTTGAGGGCTATCATCTGCTCCAACTGTTCCGTAGAGCCCACTGCCGTGGACACCGCCCAATGGACCTCCTTCGACTTGACTGGCAGATACTGTTTTTCAGGGTGCCCAAGAAGAAGTCGAGGCAGCAGTGCTCAAGAGACCCCGAAGGCGAGAAGGAGCTGCACAGTTCATGAAGCTGGGTGTGGCCAAGCCCCAGGCAGTGAGCGCCACGGAGTGCGGATTGGTCTGGGACATCTTCAGACTCCACAGGGCACCGACAAAAGCAGACAGTCGAACTGTCCATCGCAGCCGCGAGGGAAGACAAAGACCGGAGTCTTGTAAACTTTAGAATTAGTTTCGGGATAACCGAAGAGTGTGGATCCAGGCCTAAAATGCAGAGCACTAAGGAGGGAACCTGAGCTTCCAAACGGTAAAGAAGATCTGGCGTCATGGGGCGGAGCCGAGGGTTTTACCACCCGGGTGGGTGGGAGGAGCCAGGTTGAAGACCTTCCAGCAACATTTAAAGTGGCAAGGAATCTGCCAATAAGTGTGGATTGAACAACATATGCACATCCCTAGAAACTTAATTTATACACCAGTTGCATTGGGCCCGCTTTATAAGGATTAGAGTTGGCTGCATTTTATACCTTTCTGCAATATTATTTATTCAGCTTTTTTCACCAGGAATGTACAGTAGACAAGACATTTGCCTATTTTCAGGTATAACCCGGGAGAGCACAAGGAAATACAAGTTCATACAGAGGACAACATGATACAAGCTAGGAAAATTACAGAGAATCAGCAGAAGCAAGAAAACATATCATTTATTTATTTATCAAGTCTAGGATTACAAATACCTTTGTAAAAGAGCCATGGCTCAAAGGTTCCACATCAGAGAAATACAAATTATGGGGAACATCAAGACAGGCATTACAACAATGTGGATATTGCAAACAGAGTACAGATTAATACAGTTCAAGGGTAGCATTGTAACAAGGCAGCCAGTGGCATTTGTCAGAGAAAATAGACAACAGATAAGAAGTGCCAGAGTCATAGGGAGAGGGAAGAGGGTAGGGGGGGAGAAGGAATGTAGGAAGGGTGGCAAGAGGGTGAAAAGTGCAGAATTGGGTAACATATGCAGAAGCAAAACACATTAGATATCTTTTTTATTGGCCACAGGAACTGGCACAGTGGGGGTCATTTGTTCTGGCTTTATCAGGGCTGACTCCAGCGTTGGAATTACAGGGGAGATTGCCAGGGCTCAGCACCAGTAGCTCTGAAGTGAGCCCTAGTAGCTCACAAATCACTGCCATTGACTTATAATGGGAAGGGGGCTCAACTTAAAGGTAGGACCTTTACAGGCCCCTTTAGCTCCCAAAGCTCATAAAATGTAATTCCAACACTGACCGACTCCGTTTCTCCTCTTTTCTTGAGCTCTGATCTTTTGTTTGCTGGTCCTTCTGTCCTCCTATGGACAAGTACCAACACAGAGGACTGTATTTAGTCCTGGGGGAACAGCGGGTCCAGCAAACATGTAATCTGAGTTTACAAATCTCTAACATGCTCTGTAGACTATTGAATTTCTCACTGCTGCAGCCCTGCTCTGATGTCAGCTCCAGGGGATTCTAGGATTTCTGGCTGCAGCAAATGTAGACTTGGAAGTAATCAGAATCAGTCTGATACAATCTACTATACTGTTGTAAACAGTTAAAAAATTGCACACGCAGTGCAAACTGGGACAAGACCACACTTGGTTTTGGTGTTCTTAGTGCTGTTCCCCTTCAAACACCTCTACATACTAGCTTATTTTAAGTTATTGTAAGCATCTGCACTGTGGTCATGCTAACCATGTAAACTGAAGGTATTTTTTTCGGGAACCAACGGGCTCCCTGCATAGTAAAGTGGATAGGGGATTCCCTATTAATCAGTGAATTGTTTGAACAGAGTACTTTTTTAATATCTGTTTATGAAGGGTTTGGATGGGCATGATGGACCCAGAGTCCCTTCCAACCTTAAATTACTGTTACTATATACAGAACATCAGCATATTCGAGGGTTGGCCGTAAATACTGTATGGCAAGCATTAAATATGTTTTGTCTGTAAAGCAAGCATTAAATATGTTTTGTTTGTAATTTTTGTTTTATTTTCCATGATAGTAAAAGACAGTACAGTACACACTACGGAGCCTATGAAACAAGTACACACAAGATGTAAAATAAGATAAAGAAAGAAATAAAAAGTCAATGCCAGGCATGTTCTTATCAGATTATCTTCTGTTTAGGCATATGCAATAGTACACTACTGTTATTATATGACAGTGATGTTACATGTGTTTCTTGTTTATAAAATAGGATGAGAGAGGAGGGAATGTAGTCATGTATTCCCACCAGTCTATGGCACAAACGTTGAATTCTTATCCAAGAAAGCATTAAATACTGTTTGTTGGAATGGAGCAGAATGGAATGTTTGATACTGTTGTTCACAATCTTGCCCTTATCACTGTTCGGGTAATTTTAGTTGCTGCTTTTTAACATCATGTCTGTCTTGAGTAGGCTAGCATTGGGCACTATTTGTCCTATTTAGGACAGAAGTAATATATAAAGGGGTTCCATACTGGTGTGTTGGGACTCATAAAATATGCACCCACTGTAATAAGTACCCAGTGATAATTATAGCCTGTGTTGAAACAGGTGAACTGGAGGAATGTATCTTTCAATAGACATTTATAAAAGCAGCTGGGCAATTTGGAAGCCCCACCCACTGAGGAAGAGCCAGAAAGGTTTGAAAGCTACTGAGGTATGGCGAGAGTCCTCTATACTCTGTAGGTGCCCTGTACTTGCGCACTTTGTGAAAATTCCGTTTTGAACAACAAATATGTGAAGGAGATGTGCATCCTGCATACTCTCAAAATCAGTTATTTTCCCTATCTAGGCATTCCCCTGTATTTACTTTTTGTATAATAAGTGCACTGCACAAATCACTGTACATAAACGCATACCTGTCTTGCCAATACTACCTGGACTATCTGAAGAATCATCTATTAAATGTACTCCAACTGTATGCATGAAACTGCTGAATTTATGTATCTGTCTCATATGCTCAAAAACTTGTAACCCCTGTCCCCGGGTCGCACCTGGAAATGAGCTTCAGCTCAGTGTGCCTTTCCTGGTTACCAATTGTTTAAATTAAATAAAAATATGTTTGCTACCTGCACCTGAAAATTCTTGATGTGTCCCCTTTTCTGCTACTGGGAGTGCCCTCAGCTCATAGTGCTTTGACCTGTGATAGTTTGCCACACTTAGAGAAGCAACCCAGGGAATTAAATAAGCCAGTGCTAAGCTGCTGTGAAAATGCACACTTGGCAAAATGATTTGCAACATTTTTTAAATAATATTTATAGCTTTACTAATGTTGTCTACTGTGCCAAGGACTCGCTCAAAAAATGGTTAGCAGTCTACTGCTACACATGTCTGGAAATGGTTAGCATAAACCCCTTCTTTTGCTACACTATACCAGCTATTTAATACCCTGCATCCACTGCAAAACTGTGCACACCTGAATCAAGTTGAGGATTTGGATGGACGTGATGGATCTGGTGTGTTATCCAACCTTAAATTAGAATGTTACTATGTACAGAGTATCAGCATACTCAAGGGTTGGTATTAAATACTGTATAGCAAGCAGTTCCCTGGTTTCAAGTAAATTCCTACAATAAAGCTGAAGTTTCTGATCTATAGTCTCAGGTTGTTTTTTTTTCCCCCTAGATGTAAGTCAGATACTCTACCCAAATCCCAATGTATCCGAGTTTACCTTGCAGTGACTAAATAAGGACTATGATTCTTTCATATTTGATTTGGTCACGGAGATGGACGCGTTCAGTCTTCCTGGGGGGAGAGTTCCGATTGGTGACGACGGCGGAGGTCTGTGGGGTGATCACGATGCTAAAACCAACCTTCTGCAGCCTGGACCCAAGCCCAAGGCAATTACTCGATTGTGCTGGAGTTCTGGGCCCATTTTTTGCTGAAACTGTCAGGTGTTCCCTGGCGGTGGGGGTTTCGCTGAGCCCCTTAAACTGGCTCTGGTGAACCCTCTGTTGAAGAAATCATCTCTGGACCCCGATGCCTTGGAAAATTATTGACCTATCTCAAACCTTCCCTTTCTAGGAAAGGTTCTTGAGAAGGTGGTTGCAAAGCAGCTCGAGAATCACCTCATGGACTTCCAGATTTGCAAGCCATTCCAGTCTGGGTTTAGGGCTGCGCACAGCATGGAGACCACATTAGTACAGGTGTTGAATGACCTGCTCAGGGCAAGGAACAGGGGAGAGCAATCAATTCTCCTCGATCTCTCATCAGTGTTTGACACTGTGGATCATGGGGTCTCGTTGGAGAGGCTGAGAGCGTACGTTGGACTCACTGGCAAGGTCATCAGCTGGTTTGAGTCCTTCCTCTAGGACAGATGCCAGAGGGTGGTTTTGGAAAATTATTCCTTAAGCCCGATGGCCCTGTCCTGTGGAGTGCCACAAGGTTCTGTCCTCTTCCCCCATGTTATTCACAGTGTATTGCTGCCCCTGGATGAAGTCATAAGACGTTGTGGGCTGGGATTTCATTGCTATGCAGATGACACTCCGCTCTACCCGTCTTTTACACTGGGAAGATCCAATATGGTCTATGTGCTGAACAAGTGCTTGTCCGAGATCTAAGCATGGACGTCATCAAACTGGTTGGGGCTCAACCCAGGGAAGACTGAAGTATTGGTGGTTGAGTCAGGTCAAAGTGGGGAGTGGAAGCCCCTAGAGAGGATTTGGGGCTTTTTATTAGTTCGACCAAACTGGTGGCCTCAACCAAGGTGAGGAATCTGGACATCATTCTGGACAGCGAGCTGATACTTGATGCTCAGGTGTCGGCTGCTGTCTAGAATGGTTTTTACCATATACATAATACGGCCCAAATTAAATCCCTTATCCCCCCAGAAGATCTGGCCACACTGGTACATGCATTTCTTACTTGAGACTCTACTACTGTAACGCATTCTACCTTGGGATCAGAGGAGGTGTGATGTGGCTTCTGCAGAACACTGTGGCCCGGATATTGACGGGCCTTTCTTGGTCCTGTCATATAATCCAGATGTTGCACAAACTGCACTGGATGCTGGTGCACTGATGCATCTCCTTCTAAACAGGTCTGCTCATCTATAAGGCCCTGCATGGGCTGGGGCTGGGTTACCTGAAGGAGCTCCTGCATCCCTACACCTCGGGTCACTCTCTTTGATCTGCAGGAGAGGCACTCCTGGAGGTCCCCAGAGCAAGGTTAAAATCTTCCGGGGATTAGGTTTTTGAAGTGACCACCCCAATCCTATGGAATTCTTTGCCGGGGTCCCTGTGGGAGGCGCCCTCCTTAGAGATATTTAAAAGAAAATCAAAATCTTTTTTCTTTCAACGAGCCTTTGGGGTCTAAGAAATTACTGAATGTGACAAGTAGTTTTGTGTTTGATTGATAGGAATTATTTATATGTTAGTGGGTGTTATTTATTCTTATTTGTACGGTTGGTTGTTTATATATGCGGTTTGTCAGTTTTTATATTTTGCAAGGGTGCCCTGAGTCTTCGGGGAAGGGCGCCGAAAAGAAATAAAATCTACTACTATTACAATTATTCTTGGGCATTGAACTTGAGACCCATACTGCGTCAACATCCTATGTGTACTTGTTTAGTACTAGATCATTTTGAAATAACCAGGAAAGGAACCCATTAAAAGTAATTTTGTAGATTCATCTTTAGATCTTCTATAAAACTTGCACTAGTGTAAATAATGGTCTCATCTGCATATTACTGTGTCTTACAATTATTGCAGAATATGCATAAGTCATAAACAAAAAGGGAGATAAACAAGGGCATCACAGTCAGAAACCCGAGGTAGACCAGAACATTTGCCAAACACAAGAAAGAGAATTGGGGGCCCATCTGAAAACAGGACAATAGTTTGGCAAGAGATAAACAAGACAACATATCCTTCACAGTGGAGGGAGTTCAGATGTAAGACTGTCTGCTTCTTTCAAGTCCCCACTATCACAGCCCATTTCTCAAACTCTGCCTCGCAAAACTGCTGGAGGAACTGAGTGGATAGGGGAGACCACTAGCACATCTTTTGTTCCTGCCCTATACGGATGCTTTATGGGGAAGAAATTGCCAAGGTATGTTCAGACATCCTAGAATGCATCATCTCGCTGTTCCCTGAAAACTTAATCTTGCGCATCCTACTTCAAGGGGCTCAGTCCTTGCAAAACAAATACTTTTACAGAATCTTTCTGGTAACAGCCTTTAAATTTATTACCAGACACTGACTGTCCTCCCTGCCACCTGCAAAGGCAGAATGGGTGCTGCTGGTAAACAAACTTAAGAGTTATGGAAGAGATGTTTGCCAGACCTTATCTGCAATATGATGGCAAGAACCTAAATGTGATGGAGATGGGCAAAATAGGATAATTACATTGAATATAGATAAGAACTGTAACATTCTGGGGGAAAATGGAATACTGTATTGATGAGTGCTACCGTCTGATTGTATTAACTCAACTGTATTGATCAATGCTACCATCTGATTCTATTAACTCTGAAAAATCTGAGTTTGTATGTTATGTATGATTAATGCATGATGTCTTCTTATACCAGTGTACTATTTATATAAACCTACTGACATCTATGTCTCCATTTGTCATTACTAAGTCCAATGTGGCCTCCCTTCTAGTTGGTTCTCTGACTAATTGCTGAAGGAATGCCTCCTGCACAGATTCCAACATCTCCCTGCTCCTTTCCGATGCTGCTGTTGGGATCCCCCAGTTAAAGTCAGGGAGAATTTCCCCCTTTCTTGCTATCCTTTGTATTTCCTTAATCATCTCATCATCAATCTTCTTCCTTTGATTTGGTGGTCTGTACACACCCCTTACATACTGCCTCCTTATCCTCTTGGTTAACGTGACCCAAAGGATCTCTACTGGACCCTGATCTTCCTGACCCACCGTTGCCTTTATCCCCTCTTTTACATATAATGCAATCCGCCTCCTTTTCCCTTTCCTATCTTTCCTAAAAAGACTATACCCCTAGCCAGCTTGGTGGCACTGAGGGTTGAGGTGCTGGACGCCACACCTCGTACCATGCCAGTGACCCAGGTTCGAGAATGGACTTGGGTCATCAGGGGGTCGGTGGGGGCAGCTCTCCTTTCCTGGGTGAGGGTAGGTTCGCTTTCCACAGTTCGAGCGGCTCCTGGAGGTAGCTGGGGGACACTGCAACTTGCAGCATGATTGCAAGGGTACAGCAGCAGTGGACGCCTTACACACAGGTATAGGAGCGCACCCAGCATGTGCAGAGCATCACTGCATATCTGTTCTCAAGGGGGGCCTTGAAACAAGGAAAAATACCCTGAAGTCCTAGTAAGCAATGGTGGGTCGAGGGGCAGACCACCACACCCAATGCTGGATCCTGTGGCTTACCTCCGGATGCTTTTCTACACAAGAGAGTCCTGGCCACCCACTTGATTCCAGAAAGGTGGTAAGGAGATGCGGTCCCACCATGGGGGGCTTAGATCCAGGGAGGTCAGTGGTCCAGAATGAGGTGGGGGGTGCAACATCATTTGGTAGGTGGGCTGGGGATTGTATGCAGGGAATGTCTGTCGGTGCCCCACCGGAGAGAGTCTGGAGCTCCAGAAAAGAGAAGAGAAGGTAAAAAAAAGTCTACAAAAAAAAAAAAAAAAAGACTGTACTGTGCATTACCACCTCCCAATTGTGGTTTTCTGTCCGCCATGTCTCAGTTACAGTTACCAGGTCTAGTCCCTCCCCCACCACTGTGGCCTCCAAATACTCCATTTTATTTTCCAGACTCCTAGCACTTGCCAGCAAGCCCTTCCATCCATCTTCCCCCACCCATTTTCCTTCTTTCTAATATCTCCTGCCCCCTTCTGAGGGGAAGTGCTAACTAGGCAAGACCCTCTAGTTACTTCTTCCAGTCCTTCCCTAGTTTTGTACTCCCCCCATGCAGAACATGGATTCACAGAAACCAAGAATTCTGGAGTACACCTGTTGCACCCCCTATTGAAAGTTTTACATTTCTATCCAACAATTGTGGTCAAGGGTTGGAGATTTCTCTGTAAAGTGGCCCAACTCAACCTTACTACACTCCAATGGACCCCTCCTTGGAACAATCACCAAGTTCAGAATGGCCAAGAAACTCTCTGCTGGGGGTCATGATGGGTTAAGGGCATAACCCAGGTGGGGGACCTACTGACAGCAGACCAACTTCACGTGCTTTTTTTAGTGAACTGCAATCTAACTATGAACTGCCCTGGAATGACTTCTGGATATACTTGCAAATCAAGAGCATTAAGCAGCACTGTATGCACTCCACATCTTAGGAAAAGGAACTGGACCTGACCTGCATTAGAGAAGTTGGGACTCCCCCTTTTGAGCTTTGCAGGGCCCCCCCCCGGGATAGGTATCCCACTCCACAGCAGTTCCTAGCTGGTTCACGAGGTCTCTACCTCAGAACCTCATGCAGACTTGTTACTTACACTGTAATGTATTTAACTGTATAATCTAGTACTACTGTATCAGGCTTTTTGTTTTGTCACTGTATCTTCTCAACTGCTCTATCGGAGGTGGACAGAGACATACTGGAAGCCACCTCTGACACCATCGTCCATCTAAGTTTTGTATCATATGTTGTGTGCGTTTTAAAATAATGGTTAACAAGAAAAGACATTTTAAAAAATGTGAATGATTGCTTCAGATTCTTTAAAAGTTAAGCGTGTTTTCACCCTCAGAAAGGAGACTGGAGATCAACAGCAGTAAGGCTGACCTGGGTGGCCATTTTGTGTCAGGTAAACAATGGATGGTTCAGACTTCATACAAAGCCATTGGAAGTACTGAGTTAAACAGGTCAAAAGATCATTTGAAATCAACAAATGCTGCACATATTCAAGTTTCTATTTATCAATAACGTATCGAAGAGTAAAGCGATTTCTACAGAAGCAACTATGTGCTTCGTACAAAATATGGTTTGAATTTTTCCGTTTGTATGTAACACTAGTTGCAACAACTTACATTTGGCCAGTGTAAACTCTGCATGTTGGTAGAACAGTAGTTCATGTTATCCATAAGAGACAGCACTGCTTGTGTTTCATTCAATAAGGAAGCATCCAGGCTATCTTACTAAAATCAGACAATTTTTTATACTTTCTATTTATGCCCCATATTCTCATCTTCCACCTGTCCAAGCCCTTCTGCCTGCCGTAGGAGCCCTCAAGAGTGTCTAGTCTGCTGCCAGCTTCTACTCGACATCCTTCTTCGGAACCTCTGACTGCAACTCACAGTTTATCCCCACTGGTAGGATCCCTGATTCCCCAAGCTGGGGGGGTTCTGAGCAGAGAAGTAAGGAGCAGGAGGAGCCAATAGGGCCCTACTGAGGCATAGTAGGATGAGGGAGACATGGTGGCAATCTGCCTGGGGCCGATTTTTTTTTTTTTTTTTTTAAATGCAAGTCCCTCCCCTTACTCCTCTCCAAGGCAGAAGGCATCCAAAGCAGAAGCCTGAACTCCTTCTCTATGGTCGGCAGCATATGTCCCAAGAGCGGGGTGAAAACCCTGTCATCTGGAAGGCAAGTGGTAGCACTGCCACTGGGCTACATGACCGGCTGAATCAGAATACTTTAATCAAAAAAGAGCTTTGGCAAAAAAATGATCCCTACTGTTGTGGATCCTTCCTGGTCTCTGGCCCACATCTTCTGATGGTGGACCAATTGTAATGAATGTTTGTCTAGTGTTAGCAGAAGCAGGGCAGACACCAGAAAGCTAATGGTTTTCTTCAGCTACACAAATAACAGAAGACGACAAAGATGAAGAATCAGCATTTTTTTTTTCAATTCTATTTGTGCATCCTGCATCCTGGAACTCTCTCGGGCTACCTCTGTTCGCTGGCCACTCTACTGCCGACCTGGTCCCTTGCCTCTTCAGAGGGTATGCTAACCCTCCACCAACCTCTGACCGGGAACCCCCCAGCTCTGAGCTGCCCCCTGGGGCAGGGCCGCCACTCCATCCGGTGCTCTATCTACAATGTAGTGCGGCGAGGAAGAGGCGGGGAGAGGGGCGGAGGCAAGGTCAGGTATTGGCGTGTGGAGGTGGCCCGGAGAGAAGCTGTCGCCTATCCAGGCGCAGGGGGATTTTCCCTGTGTGTTACCCCCAGGAGCCAGATGTGAAGTGACGCCTGCACGGAGAAGCCATAAGCGTCTGCCATGCTCCTCCCCTTACGTTCCAGGCACAGGTAGTACACCCGGTCTCCACCAGGTGTCACTACTGTGCCAGAGACCCCGAACCCACCCCAGGGAGAGAAGAGCTGTCCTCTGGACGGTCAGTCCTCTCTCTCCCCTGCCAACCCCCGGCAGTCTAGGCCCGTTTCCGAACCTGGTTCACTGGCATGGCTCGAGGTGTGGCGTCCAGCGCCTCAACCCACAGCGCCACCGGGCTAGCTAAGAATCAGCATTTAAATAGCACTTTTCATATGCACTGTATCCCAAAGCACTTTACAAGCAATGCTAGACTGGTAGTTAAGTGACTGAACATGTAGTGGCAGCCATACTACACATCAACACCCACACCGGCCTTGGACAATTGCATGAATTGGCTTCATGGGAAAGGGAATATTGGCCAGGACACTGGGGAAAGTACCCTACTCTTTGCAAAAAAGTGCCTTGGGTTATTTTACTTCCACCTGGATACCCACCGAGACAGCACTAGGATGGGTACTGTAGAAGAGACCTCAGTTTAACATCTGAAGGACAGCTCTCCCCCCCCCCCCATATACTGCATTTGGGTGGTTCGAGTAATAAGGACAAAAAATTTACAAGCTTTTACGTTTGAAGTAGTTCAATAAAGGACTCTAGATGCTTCAAAGGTTAAGAAGCAGCAGGCATTGCCATTTATGTTTTTTTACTGCTAACATGAACTGTTGCTTTAAAGCCGTATTGAGTTGCATTCTGCTACCCATGATGCCTTGTACAGAATTAAGAGGTTCAGTTTGTGGATGTGGCTGGGAATGAAGTTGCAAAAAATATCAATAAATCATCTGTGCAAATTAGAAGGCAGTTTGGGCTAGTTATTAGAGCTTAGGCCTAGGAACCAGGTCATCCCAGGTTCAAAGCTCAGACTATCTGCCTCACTGTGTGACCCTGACAAACTCACTTGACTTTCTTGTGCTTCAGATTGTTCCTCAGCAGCTGTAAAAGGGGTAGAAGTGGGTCTCCCAGTGAAAGAGATGCTGTGTATCTACTAGTCTAAAACTACTTGGGTCACTGATGGCTAAAACTACTTCGGGCCATTTTAAAAATCAATTAACAGTTTGTTTTTTTTATTATGGCGCCGCCCCCCGCATTCCTACCCCACTTTGCCTTTCTTTTTCAAGCAACCAAAACATCACAACAAGAAATCAGCTAACAGCCCCCCCCACCATAAAAGTAGTGTTACAGTTATGTGTGGTATGCCCCCTCCCCTGAATTGATTTTAAAGTTTCACAGCCAAAGACCTCAATTTCAGATTAGGAAATGCATTTTCTTTTCTCCAACAATTATGGGGCAATTGATCTTTGGCCTTTGGACTGCTACTGTACAACATGCATAAACTTTCAGCATTCGCATACCTCCTCTCAGGGCTCTTCTGCCGTTGGGTAATATTATACTGCTGTATGGCTACAAAGCTGCAAACCCAGAACAATCAGTATTACTATGCCAAGCTTTAAACAATGTGCTATTATTCTGAGCTCTGTGAGATATATTTACTGGAGTGGGGGAAAACGTAAAAACTTCTGCAAGGTTTTCACAACTTTACAGTTTCTGCAAAATTCCAAGATGGTTGCAAGTTTCAAGACAGTATGGCACAGTTAATATGGGATTGGTGCAGTGATTTGCTGAAGCCGTCTCACACCGGCTTGCTTGCGCTAGAAGTTAAGTCTGCAAAGCTGTTTAATGGCTTGTGTGAGAACAGAGTAACCCAGCCACGAGCAGTGGATTTTGTTTCTTTTTAGTATTTTTATCTCCTCCAGTCTTCCCAGTTAAGTTGCCATTTGGATGGGATAAACACTGTCACCACCAAGCATTCACAGCTCACCTGTGTGCATGGCACTGCTGCAAGCTTGCCCAGTCCCATCCCATTGGGGGAGAAAAGTTTCCCTGTTACCCCTCTCCACAGCTTGCTACATCACCATGCACTATTCTTTCCCTCTCTGCTTGGTTCCTTAGTACTGAGTCACCTGCTGTCTTTACTACGGACAGCCAACCACTGCCAACCAATCTTGTCCATCCCTCCCTTCCATCCCCGGCTGGCCCTCATGCTCTCAAACTGAACCAACTGTGGTTGTGTGGCACCAGCAGGGCATTTCTTCCTTCAGATGCAGGGCAGCAGGATAGCAAGAGCCTCCTTGGCAGCAGTCTGACTCTCATGAATGAGTAGGTCATCTGCATTCAATTTTGTAGAGTCTGCTGGGGTCAAATCAAGTGCCTTTTTTTTTTTTAATCTTGTTTCTTTCCTTGACTTCTTTCCATTTTGGCCCTGGTTGGTTGAGCCAGCCTCACATCGCGAGGTTGGGCAGGTGCAATGGTGTGGCTTGTGGAGGTGCCAGGTGGCAATGCAGACAGACATGGACATGGCAGGAAGGGTCAGAGGGGAGAAGAGAGAGAGAGGACTTACTTCACTTCCAGGGAATGGAGAACCCAAGTGCTCCGGAAGGGTCGAGTGAGTGAAGGACAAGACATACCTCTGTCTCAACCTACTGTCACTCACAAAAATGTGGGATACAGACACTCAAAATATGTGAAAATGAGGGACACGGGCCCTCATAATGTAGGAAACATCATCAAACAAGGAGCTTCAAGCTCTGAACACAAGAAACTAGCACCATTACTTGTTAAGATTTAATTGTTGCTTTATTTGGTTTCATAGAGTGAATAACATACATTTTCTGTATGGGCATCACCTTTTCCATGAGGACAGACAGGGACAGAGTAATTCTGAGGGGTAAAAAGAGGGACATCCCTAGTAATGAGAGGCCATTCTTCAGAGGCATGAGTAAGGCTGGTGTGGCATGAGAGTATGTCACATCGAGTACAGGCACACACTCCTATACATGCTGTAGTATTAAGGACTCATTTGTATTGTACTGCACAATACTGCTGTCATTTTATTTTTTATTTTTTGAAATTATTTATCCACCCCCATCTCTGCAGGCTCCGCATCAATCGGGAGCACCCATGAAGTCTGCCCCCGCTTCAGCCATCCTACCCAAGTCCTCTGGTCTACCCCCATGGAGCCACGGTTCTTCCCCCCAGACAGGGGTGAGGTGGGGCAGGCTTACACCCCAAACAACTCTGGTTTCGTTGGGGACCACAGGACCAGGCAGGTGGGAACAATTAGGGGTCTGCTTCGGTGCTCCCTCTTCCTGGAACCTGCAGAGTGATTTTCCCCTTGTTCTTGGGGGAGTGGCACATACCCAAACACCATGGCATCACCGCTGACGTCGCCACTCCCCATCCCCTAGATGTCAGCTCTGCGCTTGTCATGCCTCCGACTTCTGCCAGAGCGAGGTCAAGCACCAAGCATGAACCCCCCTCCCTCCCATGAGAGGAGAGCTGTCCTCCGGATGCTCAATCCTCTCCCTCCCCTGCCGACCCCCGACAGCCCAGGCTCGTTCCCAAACCCAGGTCGCCAGTGTGGCACGAGGTGTGACGTCTAGCAGATCAACCCTCAGCACCGCCGGGCAAGCATCATACTACTGTCATTTTATTATTCTTGGTATGACAATTAATGAAGAGCAGTTGTCTCAGACTATAACTCACTACCACAGCAAATGGTGCCTGTCTACTATATTAACCCCTTCGGCAAAAGCATGAACAGAAAGAAACTTAAATGAGTGTGTGTGCGTGCACAATGTAACCATGCAGAAATGGTTGAGACTAGAGTAAACGGGGGAGGTCAGTGGGTGGAGTCCAGGCAATAGTGAGGCTGAGACAAGGTGCTCAGGGGAGGATAATAAAGATTTGCCAGCACGACACTGGGTTGGTGAAAGTTAAGATAGAGAAGGAGGTGGAAATCAGGGTTGGGGGGAGGGAATCAACCCCACTTCACCTTAAAACTGTGTTGGTGGGTGAGATATGCAGACTCATGGCTAGTTTCTCCCCCTTTATTAGCTCTGGCCATGAAAATATGGAACCAAAGCTTATCCTCTTGGGTGCACCTTTACTTGCTTTAACCATCTCCCACATCTTCAATACATCCCTGCTTACTGGAGCTGTTCCTAACCCTTGGAAAATAGCTAGGGTTTTCCCAATGTTTAATCAAGGGAATCCACAAACTGTATTGAAAATTATCATTCCCTTTGCTATACTGTCTGCCATCAGCAAATTACTAGAGAAAGTTGTGGTGTCTCAATTAATAGAGAACCTCCCAAATACAATCTGCTGTCCTCAGCACAGTGTGGCTTCCTAAAGGGACACGGTACCTCTACTACCCAAGTAAAAGTTACCTCCACGGTAAGAGTCGTCGTGGATTATAGTAAGCTAACTGAAGTGATCTTTGTAGATCTCTCCAAAGCGTTCAATCTGGTAGACCATTAACTCCTCTGTTCCAAGCTACGTTCTTTTGGATTGCCTGACCCTGCTCCAGCCTGGTTTACAAATTATCTACAGGGTAGGCAGCAACTAGACAAATATAACAGGATGCTCTCGGAGCTTACTCCTGTTGTGGTGGGTGTCCCTCAGGGTTCCATCTTGGGACCGGTGTTATTCTCAATGTTCATAAATGACCTACCCCAGGTACCAGCCCACTGTAGTTCCACCCTTTAGCTGATGACTTGGTTTTACTAACTAGTTCTCAAAATATCAAAGTCATCAACTCCCAACTGAAGGCTGATTTCCACCAAATTCAATCCTGGTTTACAATGAATAGATTAATCCTTAATCTTAAGAAAATGCAAGCTATGTTTCTTAGCTCTGGCTAAAATCAGAGCACGTTCTAGACTCCTGGATGTTACTAGTGCTGAAAGCTCTTCCATTATTATCGATGACTCCTTCAAATATCTTAGTGTCATCCTTGACCTCCAGCTAGCTCTCTCCTCATACATCCATAATTTATGTATGGCAGTTCATAACAAGTTTGGCCTGGCCTACAGTGCCAAATGCATCCTCACCCCTGTAGCATGTCTCGCCCTCACCAGAGGAGTGCTCCTTGCCACCCTCAATTATGGGCCCCTTACTTATTTTATTTATTTATTTATTAAGCATCAGTTTACTTTTACCCATACTGCTATGTCCACCTTATCTAAGTGGGATGCAGCCTATAAATAATGTATGTTGTTTTGCCCTCTCAGATGCTTGTCTTACTCATCACTGTGAGCTTTATGAGAAACTGGAAAGGTCGTCTCTGGGGAACTACAGCACCTTTGCCATGGGCTGGTTTACTAATAAAGTGATCAGAACTGCCACCTCTCCCATCTTGCTGGAGCAACTAATGGCTGTTAACTCAAGTTATCTTCTCAGGTCTAGTGACTTATCTATGCTCTCTGTTCCAAAACCTCACACAACCATGGGAGATCAGAACTTTGCTGTCTGCGTACCCAGGTTATGGAACTACTTCCCATTGCCTGTCTGCAGTGCCACCTCCCACTACCTTCTTTAAAAGGTCCCTGTGGGATCCTATGAAATCAAATTTGGCTTATAATTGCACTTAGTTTTGGTATCCTCTCTCTCCTATGGTTGGTGGACTGATCTGCTCAGGGCCATGAATGTATACATTTGTGTCATATGTACATACCGTTTCAATTGCTGTGATCTTTATGGTTACTTTACCCACATGTTGTCTTCTTTTCTGTTAAAATGTTATGCCTGTATACCTTGTAACCTCCTGGGTCATATGTAAGCATTAAACTTCGACACAGCATGGTTCTACTTGTGGCATTAATCCATGACTGGACTGGTTGGGGCATGAGGCCAAGTGCGTCCAACCTGCCAACCATGGATTAATGCCACAAGTAGAACCATGCTCTGGAGTGGTTTAATGCACCTGTAACATGTCAAGCGCTGGTAGGAGTAACATGTTAGAGAGAAAATAAAGTGCAAAAATCACACAATAGGAATGCTTTGTAAAACACATGAAAAGTGTCATGTTTAATAAAACTATAGCGGTTCAACAGCTGTTTCTCTTTTACATAGTTATTGCTGCCAATATTCAATATGTTTCATAATTATCTTTACATTTCTCACTGTTTTTTTTAACTGCAACCACAGTTTTTTTCATTTCTAAATTACTGTAAACACTGTAAATATGCTCCGTGTTTATGAATTTATCAACAGTGCCGCTCGCTACACTGCCTGGGTAACGCTTGCATAACAATTTTTTTTAAAATAACCCTTTCTATCATGTCTCTCACTTTTACACTGAAGGCTTGAAAAACTGTTTAACTTGCATTTAGTTTAATTGTTAAGTCTGCTGTGCGCTCGGTTCTCCTGTTCTAACTATGGAACCTGTGGTCTCAATGCATTAGGGGTTTTTACATGAATGCATTAAGTCTTGGCGTGATTAACAAACCAAGAGTCACAATAAACAGTGCAGAAACATGTCTGATTCAATTTATAAAACTTTTTAAAAAGTAACTTTCTTATTACTAACCATGGCTAAGATTCAATGCTGATGTTCGAGATATGGCAAGTGAATAGTGTCCACATGGGTGGGTGGGAAGCACAGAAAACTCTGCCATGGAACTTACTGTGGATAATTATGGTATTACACAAGCAACCATGCATCTACTGTGGCAATAATCCATGGTTGCTTTGTTTTCACCTGATGCTCTTTGACCAATGTCAGACAGTTATTTTGCTATTACATTTATGCCATGTTACAACTGAAAATAGACTTATATACGTCTAGCATGCTTACCTGGTCAATAAAAACTAAACAAATACAACTATTTAACCTAGGCACAACCAAGGGTTGAATGCTACAGCTCAGGCAGGAAAATGGGAAGACAAGATGGATCGAGTCGTTGTCTGCCAACACCTTTCTGTTTCTAGCCCCACACTGACCCCGAATAATCAGTTTGCGAGTAGAGATCTGTGAAGTTAGCAAACTTCACTCTGTGGAATAATTCTCAAAGTTTGCCAAATTCGTAAAGTGATGACTTCGCAAAATTTTTGGCTGGTTAAGTTGCACCTTCACTGTAACTTTGCCTGAAAATTATGTTTCCGAGGAAGGATTGTTGGTCTGAAAGCTAAAGCACTTTGTTCTTTTTGTTACATCTATGTTGGTCCAATAAAAGGTATCAAATCATTTGTTTCTGGATCAATTTCTTCATAGGAACCTATATGCATTTTGTTATACACTATTACATGGCAAAGTATTGGGCTTGTATTTATGTAGCTTTTCTATGTGGAAATGGGTTTGGGAAGTGACTTGGTGTGAATGAGGTATTCCCATGTGTTAAGAGTGCACAGTGGTACAGTATGATTGTTTTGCAAAGAAGTTGTTGTCTATTGCTAGCAGTGAGTAATCAAGTCTTTTTTCCCCACTAATATCAGATACTGAAAGAGTCATCAAAATAAGCATTTAGGGTGCTGAAACATTGACCAAGTAGCCGGGAGGTCAAATACTGCAAGGAAAAAGCACAGAAATGCAGCATAAAGAAGAGATCAGAGCTCTCATGTTTAGAACTGCACCCATACTGTTTCACATCATCCCTTTTGCCATTATGTAAACATCTGACACATCGATGTAAAAATCAAGCTGGAAATACCGGTATGTAAGCAAAAAGAGAACAAGGAATATAAACCACACAGTTAACAAATAAATATGGTGAGATAAACGCACATCTCAGGTGCATAGTTAGGCATGATGAGGCAGTCGAGTGCTTTTAAACACATCAGACGTAAAATTATCTCATATCCCCGGAAGAGAGTTACTGTGCTTATAACATCATTTTTAAAGAAATTAGGTTTAATGTGAAAAATATATATATTTTAAAAGAAGATACAGAAAACCTGACATATGCTTCACTATCAACTTGAAGACAAAAACATAGTTCCTTAGCTGATAACTGCGGGTGGGTAGCAGAAAATAATAAGAGCCAGCTGGCCCATCAGTGTAGCGGCAGAACTGCCATTTGCTACACAGGTCACCCACATTTATGAATGCCCCAGGTTAGTGGACCAGCAGGGGGAGGAGGACTGAGTATCCCTGAAGGCAGTATCCTCCTCTAGGGAGAAAGGGTGGCTGCCTCCACCTCAATTCTATCACCTTGTTGAAAATCTATTGTACCTCAGCAGACCTTAACTGGTCTCTGGGGACCATCCTTCTGTACAAATATGACCCTGTGTCTATCCTGTCCATCTTTCAGCCATTCTAGCCTCCACAACTTAGCAATGGTAAGGTAAGCAACAGAGAATTCCTTGCTAAACAGCTAAGGACACGAGGGGAAATTAATTTTCACTGTCCACAAAGGAACACTGTAATGTAATACTATGAGTAGTACTTTATTGTTAAAGCTGCTTAGTAAAGGTAACAGACCCATTGTTAGTAGTCTGCTGGGTGTGGCCAAAACTGGAAACGGGGAATTCGCTGTTTTGACAACTCCGAGGGAAAATTACAGCTGGGTACTAACAATAGCACAGTTATAATCCACTGCTGTACGTCATTCAGGGATCTATATACACCACTGTATAATTTTTATTTGTGTGTTTTTAATTCATGTTTATTGTAAAGCTAAGGTACAGATTAAAACAGCTTCATCAGTTCAATTACAAAGTGCTGAGCATCCATTAAAAGAATGGCAAATATAATCCATTTATAAAGAGATATGGGTATCCATGTCTGTCATTTCCACCATTAAAGCCTTGACAAAGATTTTATCAGTTTCACTGGGCTATATCTTTAAACGTAGCCCTTAATTAAATCAATGGTGTCAGGGCCAGGAAAGGAAACGTCTGTTCAAGCAAGTGGAAACCTGAAGGATGTAAGGCTAGCTGGAACTAGTGCTGGGTTCGGTGTCTTACGGGGTCCAACAGGCCCATCTCTGCACAAAGGTGGGGCGTCTCAAATGACTTTAAAGGTTAGTTCCTCCATTGTTTGTACGTCACATACAATATCTAGCCAATGTTGTCAAGTCGGAGGATCTGCCCTAAGCCAGTGTCTGGTTATGACCTTATGTGCAGCTGCTAAAAGTATGATCCAGAGGTAAATCCAGTCTTGCCTGGTAATCTCTGGGGGAGAACAGGGACCCAATAGCAAATGGGAGACATTCAGGGGTGAGTGATTGAAAATAGGTCTCGAATCTCGATTAAGATCTGTTGCCAAAAAGGCTTAAGTATTGAGCACGTCCAAAAAAATGTTTAAGTGGTGTGCCCTTTCCTCAGCACAGTTTCTCCAGCAAGCCTGTGAATGATGTGAGGTCCACTTACTTTGTATGACTGGAGTATAAAAGTAGCATGTCCTAACCTTTCAGGAAAACTCCTGCCACAAAGGAGAATTAGTTGTTATAACAGTAGATGAGAAAATCCTTTCCCAGTCCACATCAGTTAGGTGAATATTGTTTTCCTGCTCCCACCTCTGTCTTACTGAAATGACGGTGTTACGATGTAGATATTTAAGAGCCTTATATAAGGCAGAAATGTGCCCTTGACCACTGGTTTGGTTCAAAATTGCTGCCATAGTGTCGATTAGTGGGTTTAGTCTGGGGGTGTTCCCGCTCAGCACTGAGGCATCTTGTCATGTAGGTTCTGAGTTGAAGGAATTGAAAATGATCTGGATTGGACAAATTACAGTTTTTTGATAGTTTGGAAATCTAGAATAACTCCCTTACTCCAGAGCTGCTCAGGATAACACAAACGCAGTCTTGTCCACCTTCGCAATATGTGGTCTACCTTAGACGGTAGGAGAGAGTCACTACATGCAAACCATTGAAGGGGCCATAAAGAGACTGCTAACCAAACTTTTCTCAAGTTCTGTATGTGACGTTTAAAGTGTTGCGAACAGTCATTAAGGAGAGGTCATGATTCCCTGCTTTAAAGGACAAGTCCATAGCTCTTGCTCCTAATGGTGGGTCTCCTTCCTCTCTCGCCTCTATAAACTTCCAATTTGGTGAGTAGCTAGGAGTGCTCCTTTTTTGTTTCATTTATTAATTTTTTTTTACATTCAGTCCCCCATTGGCAAATCTGACTGAGGGACTGTTTAGGTGTTCTTTGCACTGACAAATATCTTGTGAAATCCTGCTGTCCCCTGCAAGCAGTTCATGGAGACCCCTGCCTCCATGGAAAGGATGGAGCATCCTCTTAGGATATGTAATTTGCCAATGACCAAATCCTTTCTCTTTTAGAAACATAGAAAAAAAGATGGCAGAAGCAGGCCAAGGGTCCATCTAGTCTGCCCATGAGTTCCTTGGACCGTCTCAAATCCCAGGACCTAATCCCCCTTCTGCCTAATGCCTCCTACTGCTCTTGTTGCTTTTGATCATGCTTTTTAGCCTTGTCCCACCTCAGCTTGAATGCTGTCACAAACTTTGCTTCCTCTACCTCAGCTGGCAGTTTATTCCATGGCTCCACGACTCTTTCTGTAAAATGGTGTTTCCTAAGCTCTGCCTTGAAGCTCCCTCAACCCCCAACTTCCACTCGTGCCCTCTAGTGTTAGAGGATGGCACCTTACTTATTTCTCTGAGGAACTTGTATTTTTCAATCATATCTCCCCTCTACCTCCTTGTCTCCTATAAGAAGATATTTAATGCTTCCAGACACTCCTCGTACAAGTGCCCTTGAAGGCCCTGGATCACTTTCATCGCACTTCTCTGAACAGCCTCTAACCTATTTATATCCTTTTTCAGATGTGGACTCCACAACTGGACACAGTACCTTTTGGTACCAATCTAATCCCACTTCCACCATAAACACTGTGTTGGTCTACCACCCCCCCCACTCACCCACCACCCCACCAAGGAAATTCTCCTCCTACTGTCAGCCTGCTCAGTATCTTGGTTTTTGGATGCTTTATTGACCCCTATCAATAAACTATTGAGAAAAGTTTTAGGTTTGGGTCATTCATGTCCCTTAGCATATCTTGGGTCTGAACTGGGCGTTGAGAATATTACTGCCACTATGGGCATACATAAACATAATTACTGGCTAAAAATAACCAGAATGGGAAAAGAAAGACTACCGTTTCTCTGTTTGTAGGAAAAGAAACTGTGGGTAAAACTCAAAAGCAGAGAATCAGATTGGTACAAAACATTTTTGCATAATGCAAAGAAATATGAGCTGGACTGCCTAAACAGACACCACAAGAAAAACATTTCATTAAGCCTCAAATATAAGACATACGTTAAGACAAAAATTAATAACTTTTTTGCCAAGGAAGATCTTTTGAGTATCTGGGCCTCAAGATACGCAAAATGGTTTGCAGTAAATACCCGTTTTGGCTTCAAATTTTATTTGGACACATTAACAGATCCAAAACTAAGAAAAACATTTGTTAGATATAAATCTGAAGCATTTGAAAGCAATGTTTTAAGTGCAAGGTACTCTAAGACAAATCCGGTGAGTCCCAAATGTTTCTGCTTGACTGGGGAATGTGAAGACTTAACACATATTTTCTGGGAGTGTCCCTTGTATTGTAAAATAAGAAAACTTCTGTTGGCCCCATGTGCACCTTTGGGAAACACCATGTATAGGCCACAATTTATGTCAATCATTATGACAGAGAATATAACAACTATAGAGAATGTTGCCAAATTCTTTTTTGTGTTAATGGAATTAGAAAAAGGAAATTGTTAGAGCTCAGACAGGCCATGGCTTCTTGATGATAGCCTGGCATCCAAGAAGCACTCACTTAGAGTGAAATGCTTGGCCTGCGGAGTGGCCAGAGAAAAGACTTTTGGGATTAGGTTGGATTATTATCAAGTTGCCTCCTATATACCTCTGGTAATATTAGCACATTGTATTTAGTACTAGGATGATTTCTTTTGACATTTTGGTTTTATCTGTTCTGCATTTATGCAATACTCTTGTTACTTTGAATTTTATGAAGTATTTGAGCTTTTTTTTTTTTTTTTTTTTTTTTAGTTGTAATGACTTTTTGTCGAACGCTAAAAGTGAACTGACTGACTGGTCTCTGGACGCAAACCTGGATCACCGGCGTATGACACTACCCTCCCCTGCTCTGCTACAAAGCCAGCCACATTCCCTTTCCTTTTTTAATTCACACACTTTACTTAATCATTAAATTACATATAAAAGCCCTTACTTCAAATAATTAATTGATTATAGCATTAACCATAGGAAGGTACTGCAGAGCACCATTAACCCCCCCAATGGCAGTGACGCCAAACCTGCTTAGTAACAACAGGATCAAGCAGTAAAACTGAAAACTCCATTACTCATTCTCACATTCTTGTGAAATTCATGGCCCATCTTATTTCTCATTTACCCACACCTTGATCTTCAAATTCTCTGCATGCCTTCTACCTGACTATTCAATGATTTCCAGGTTAAATGCCTACTGAGCAACCTTCAGGCAAACAATACTGTATAACAGATCCTCTCTCACACACCCCACAGATGGTAATAATTTCCCTTCAAAAAGAGTGGTAATTATACCTTAAAGTATGCAGCAATTTTCTGATGCGCTCATTGCATGGTTCAGTTATTCAGTATTGTTTTAGGATTTTAAAGCTCTAGTGCCAAAAAACAGCAGCAGAAAATGTAGGTAATTGGTTTAGAAGTAGCCCCTTATTACTTAATTTCTTTTTTTGATTTTCATTTTCATGTGCTCATAAAATGGACATGTCTAGTTCTATACCTCCCACAACATCTTCAGTATGTGACCTCATTGTTACATCACAAGCCCTGCTGCCCGACTGGTAACGTGTCACAAGCTACCAATCAAGCAGCAGGAGAGTAGCTCTTCCTGGTTACTAATGATGTCACAGTCAATGAGATCACATAAGCAATAAGACATGATGGGGTGCTGGTTGTGCTGCCACAACAACATGTCCAGGGGCGTAGTAAGACACGAGGACACCGGCCAAGTGTCTGACATAAGGCCGCAGGCCAAATGTTTTCAGCCCTCAGAAGTGTGGTTGTGGCAGTACAACCAACTCCTCATTGTGTGTTACTGCATTTATGGGTTTTGAGTTAGGAATGAGAGAAAGAAAAAAAAAAAAACAACAAAGAAAAATGTTTTACTTCAGTAGCTGTGTGTGAAACAGTCCCACTGCATGTGGGCTGTTACTACAGGGAGCTAGTCTGAATTGTACAGTGTGAGCCACTATGGTGTGTGTGCTTTTTGTGTAAACTGTCTCTTGAAATCAACCCCCACCCTCTGTTTTATTCCATTTGTTTTTCTTTAACAAAAAACAAACAAACTTGATATTGTTTTATTTTGTGGATGTCAACTGGAAATAACCGTCTTCAGGTGTTCTTATTCAGTGACTGAGTGGACCAGCAAGGTAGTAGTGTGTGTGACAGTAAAACCAGGATACAGGACTGGAACACTGAGGAGCTGCACGCTGATAATTGTAGTAAATGAGCAACACTGGTACTGAGACTTTTTCATACCTATTGGCTGTGCTGTCTCAAGCCACTGGGTAGTAACATGCTTCAGCCAATCAGGATGCAGGATTCGTATTACGCATTTCATAAAGTGCCGATGATGATGTACAGGAAGAAATATAACTATGTCAATCTCCATGTAGACTGCTGCTCCACACATCACACCTACTGTAATACTGTTAGGAAGAACTATCTTCTAATTAGTAAACTAGAAAATAAAATACTTCCTACAGAAGCAGTGATAGCTGACTACTTCTGAAAGTTACTATTAATTCCAGGCAGCACACTAACTCTTTACTGCCTGGAATTAGTAAAAACTTTCAGAAGTAGTCAGGACCGGTATCACTTCTGTCTGACGTTCTGTTTTCTTTTCTGGTTTGCTAATTTGGAGGTTTCTACCTGACAATACTAGCTATGATATGTACAACAGTAATCTACCTGGAGGGTGACATGGTCAGTTCTGTTCCCCCCTATCCTTTATCAGCATTGCAATCTCATAGACTATTACATCACTAGTAACCAAGAACAGACAATCTCCTGCCTTTGGTCCCATAAAGTTTTTTTTCACCTGTTGAGTTAGGTGGGCAGGCTCTCAGCCCCATCCCCGCTTCTCCCAACCAGCATCCACCTCGACCGATCCTCCAAGCTAAGTCCCCCACTGATTCTCCTCTCCACCATGGTGGCTCTAGAGGAGGAAGGGAGGGCCATCCCTTCCCCCCGGTGCACACGTCTAGAAATGCCGGGGGACCAGGCAGTGGCGCTGGTCAAGAGGAAGCTGACAAGGCTTCAAGAAGCCTGCCTGACTCTTTTTCCATTTCCTTTCCCCTCTCCACAGCGGCACCTAGGCACATGCATGTGGAGGCATGCTCACACCATGGAACTGCAGCCCCTCCCTTCAGGTTGCTCAAACCTGCACAACTAGCAGGCCTCCATCCAGTGTCTGTCAGAGGCTGAGACAACTGATCACCTTTCCCCAGGAGAGGAGAGCAGTCCCTGAGATGCTCAATCATCTCCAGCCACCCCCCCCCCCGGCCGAACCCCAGCAACCCAAGTCTGTTTCTGAACCCAGTTCATCAGTGTGGCAGCAGATAAAGCACAAGAGCCTTAGCCCTCTACGCCACTGGGCTACCTCAGTCTCCTGCTTTTTGACTGATAACCTGAAACACATTCCCAATCAGGCAGCAGGCCTTCTGATGTATCAATGAGCGAAGTTACATTCTGATGGTGTAGTACAAATGTTTGCTTGTTTAAACTTATTCAAAGTGCCCCTCCAGGGCTCAAAGTGCCTGTACAAAAAATGCAATAAATAGATCTGTTACAATTATCATAAAACATAAGACCACAATACAAATCCAATCTAATCCAGTCACGTAAACATCATCCTCTTATAAATTCCTAAACAAATAAACAAAAAAATGGATAAATACTACCACAGATTTGCTGAGCAACTAGATCTAATCAGAAACTTTCAGGGGCAGGTAACGTTTAATTTTTTTCTTAAACGATGTTATAGATTGGCCAGTGCAAATCATCTCAAGCAGCAAATTTCACAGTATAGGGGCTGCAACTGAAAAAGGAACTGATCAGTCATTTTATTGAGAATAAAAATACTGCTGTGAGTTAGCGAAGGAATAAACAATTTGTAAACCTGGCTTCTAATGGGAGGAGAGGGCCTACCTGTAGTATAATTGAAGGTATAAATACTGTTTCTGTAAATAAGAACAACATAAGCTGCTACCACTAAGTGCAACTTTGCAGTGCCCTTTAACTGAGATCTGGAGACTCTCTTGAAACAAATCCTATTGTCACTTGTGACTCTTCGTTATTTCTTCTTCCAATTAATGAAAAGTATTGGAGATAAACAAGTACCTGCATCCTTACAACCCAATAACTGTCAGACTGCTTGATCCTTCAGTAAACAGTTCTGTGGTATTATGCTGTTTCCATGGCAACAGACTGATGGACAAACAGATTATGCAAGCAGTAACGCACAACAGGGTGACAAGTCATGTGACATTTCAGCCAATCATATTTGTGTATTTTCCAATGAGATTTTATGAGGTGACATCACTTCATGATCATGATTTAGAAGAAGACAAGATATGAGGGGAAAAGTCATGTTTAAACCAAAAATTTAAATAACTAGCAATGATGGAAAAGAAGGAGAAAGAACAGTTACATAAGAACTTACCATAACAGTAGATCTTCGAGGGGATCTCAGTCATCAGGTCTCACATATGGAACTTCACAGTCTGTGAAGCAGGATCCACATGGAAGACTTTAGCAGTACCACTGGGACCGCCCACAAAGACACTGTCTGCTGACATCACCAACCCTATAAAGGCATGAGCGGCCCTGCTCCCTCCTCAGTTCTTTCCCCTGGAGACTAAGGAAGCAATACTCCTGCAATGGTGAACTGAGGAGAGAGTGGTGCCCAGGTCTAAATAAAAGGCTGGATACACCAGCTAGCCAGTTCTAAAAAACAGCCCCATAAAAGGGGGATGATGATGGTGATAGGGAAGGCAGACCTGATGACTGATATCCCCTTGAAGATCTACTGTTATGTTAAGTTCTTATGCATCTGTTCTCTTCATCGGGGTTATCTCAGTCATCAGGTCATACATATGGAATGAGGCCCAAGCAGTAAGAAAGGCACTTCGACAGTCTGGGAGGAAGCCCAACCCAAAACCTAGGACAGAAGGCCCTGCAGAACAGCCCTGCCAAAGCCTGCACGGGCTCTAGAGGCAATGTCCAGACTGTAGTGCTTAGTGAAAGTATGGATGGTACTCCAGGTGGCAGCAGTGCAAATGTCAGTGGCTGAGACCCCCTTGAAACAGGCCACAGAGGTGGCCATGCCCCTTGTGGAATGGGCTTTCACTGCCCCTGGCAACTCTCTGCCATGCTTGTTGTAGCAGAATATAATACAATGTGACAACCATTTAGACAAACATGGCTTAGAAACCTGAACGCCCGCTCTACCTGGGGTGAAAGAAACAAAAAGCTGCTTTGACTTTCTGCATTCCTTCTTTTGGAGCAGATAATACTTCAAAATTCTGCGCACATCTAACATATGGAGCAGTGCTTCCCCTGGATTGGCACGCTCTGGAAAATAAACGGGGAGGTGGATGGATTGGTCCAGGGTAAACTCAAGACACCACCTTAGGGAGAAACATAGGATTCATGTGTAAAAACCCCGCCTTTGTAAAAAAAAAAAATCAAATAAGGCTCCTCATACCAGAGGGCCTGAAGCTTAGAAATCCTTCGAGCAGAAATAATAGCAACCAAAAATAATGTTTTCCAGGAAAGAAAGTGTAGCTTGCAAGTCGTGGCTGGCTCAGGCCTGGACAGGGGAATGGACTGAAGGTTTCAGATGCAGGATGCCCCTGAGAAAAGTATGGGATACACCCAACTGAGCAGTGCATCTGCCCATAGACTCATGAAAGGCCAAGACAGCCGAGAGGTGCACCTTGAGGGAGGAGTACTGGAGGCCTGAGTTCAAGAGACATATCAGGTAGTCCAGAATCTGGCTCACTGGATAAGTGAAAGGGTCCAGATGATGACTGGCAGCCCATATGGTAAACCTCTTCCACTTCATGGCGTATGTGGCTTCAGTGAAGGGCTTCCAAGCAGCCATGAGGACACCTGCCACACTCTGGGATACCCAAAACCAGGCGATGGCTAAGTCCTCAGGAGTCAGGCATGCAGATCTAGGGACTTGAGGATGGGATGGACCAGGGTCCCCTGAGACTGCATCAACAGATCCCTGCAGGGAAGCAGAGGGACCAGAGGTTCCTCTGCTAATTGATGCAGTAATGGAAACCATATCTACTGTGGCCAGAATGGAGTGACCAGGATCATGCAGGCCCCCTCCATTTGCAGCTTGATTAGCACCCTCTGAATGAGAGGAAATGGAGGGAAGACATAAAGGAACCTCCTGCACCAGGAGAAGGACAACATGTCTCGATAGAAAACTCCAAGCCCTGGATCTAGCAAGCAGAATCTGGGCAATTTTGCGTTTAGTGGAGATGCAAAAAGGTCCAACTCTGGATGACCCCATCTGGTAACAGATCTTCTGCGATGGATGAGAGAAGTTCCCATTCATGCATGCTTGACTGTGTCCGGCTGAGGCTATCCACTAGGTTGTTTAGCATGCCTGGAACATGGACCGCCGAGAGAACCAGACTGTGTTCTAGCACCCAGTACCACACTCTCATGGCCTCCCTGCATAGTGGATACGAATGTGTGCCCCCCCCCCACTTGTTGATATGGTAGATTACACCGAGATTGTCAGACTGGATAAACAGCTGACCCGAGAGAAGATAGTTCTGAAAGGCCTTCATGGCATACAGCATTGCCCACATCTCCAGAACACTGATATGCAGGGACAGTTCGATCTCCGACCATGTCCCTTGCATTTGAAAGGGACCCAGACGTGCTACCCAGACCAAGACAGAAGCATCCGTGGTGAGGATTTGTTGGGGGAAGGAGATGTGGGATGGAACCCCTTGAACAGACCACACAGTGATATTACATTCACGATCTGAACAAAACCACACAATAATATTACATTCGAGTAAAAGGTACACCAGATAATACAGGCATAGATAGGATAGTACAATACATAAGTTCATATAGTCGTAGAATATTACTGGCAGGGTACAAGGTACAATACACATATACATACAAAGCGGTGACTACAGGGACAGGGCAGTGGGGTTGAAAACAAAGAAGTAATGCAGGGGAGGGACTGCTTGGGCGACAGAGTGGATCAAGGGGAGTAGAGGGAGAGGACGGGCTATGGGGGTAATGAATAAGAGAACAGGGTGGGGGAAGGAAGGTAGTGCTAGGGTGTAGGAAGGGAAAAGTGGGCCTTGGGTACATAGGATGGAAAGGAAGAAGCTAAGGGGTTATCTCGACCAAAGGGTGGGGTGGGGGGGGCTCCAACCAAAGAAGAGAGACTGGGAGAGGGACTGTGATGAGTGTGATGTTCATGAACCCAGACTAATACAAAGTATTCCGTATTCACAGTTAGTAAGGGTACGTAGGAACTGTACAAAGGAACAGGATTTCCAGAAAGAGAAAAAAAAAAAAGGTATGATTAACAGATTCAAACAAAGGGGATACAAGAAGTCGACACTAAAACAGGCAGATACAAGAATACAGACTGTAACTAGGATGGACACTTTACAAAAGGCAAAGAAACAATGAAAGGCACGGAGGCTAGTGTTCACTACAAAATATAATGACAGGTTTCCACAGATGAAACGGATTATAAACAAGCACTGGCACCTCCTGTCCATAGGAGAGCAGGTCCCAGCAGAATTTAAAGAAAGACCAATCATAGTGGCAAAAAAGAGTTAAAACCATTAGGGACAAATTAGTTAGATCCCAGTTCAAAATTCCTACAAAGAAGGATTCACAACTTTTACTAGGACCCCTCAAACCAGGGATGATGCCCTGTGGACGATGTTCTGTCTGCAATCACACGAGCAAGAAAGACATTTTCAGACATCCATATACAGGACAACAATATCCCATTAAACAGCACATAAATTGTACAAGAGAAGGGGTAATACATGTTTTACAGTGCCCCTGCGACCACATATGTGGGACAGACTACACAAGCACTCAAAACACGCATACAAGAACATAAAGGAGACAGACAGCAGGAAGAGAAATCGTAGGTGGCAAATCACTTTACAGAGCAGGGACACACAGGAGCCTCACTTAGGTTTAGGGGACTTGAACAAATAGATAAAGCTTCCAGGGGAGGGTGACTATCAGAAATTACTGGATCGAGCAGAAATTAAATGGATTTTTCAATTACAAACATTAGAAAAAAATATTGGAATGAATAAAGCTACAAATTGGAATGTGTGTTGGTGAACAGGGCAGAGTAAGTTAAAAACATCAGTGGCACAGATAGACCCCAGTATCGATGAACAAAAAGATAGAATTAAGTTTTTCTAGGGAATAACTTTCAACTCAAAAATACTGGAAAACTGCCAGTGAAGGTAACTGTCAGATAAATTTCAGGGCATGTACAAAATATACAAAACACACAGTAAATAAATAATAAAAATACAATGGATACATTTTGGATCATTCACGTTATTCCACAAAGTATATAAAACACAAAGTATAAGGATTTTAATACACAAACTATATCAAGCACACAAAGTAAAAGATGTTTTGTAAAAGGTAATTTAAGCCATTCACAAAAATAAAAGATGAAACAGTAGTATGATTGGTTGGCAATTTCCTGAAGGACCCCAGCAGATTATAGATAACATCCTCCCCGACTGAGTATCTAATAAAATAAACAAACAGAAACATAAGAAGGAAGAACCGAGTAAGTACAGTATTAGGGTGAAATCACAAACCCAATCCCAATACCCTACGGCTGAGGAAAGTTTTAACTGCGTAGGGAGAATTCTTGACAATAATATCATTTTAATTGTCTGCAGTCCATGCATGGCCCGATCGTGCAAAGGGTTGCTAAGCAACCCAGAGCACAGTTCTTCTGGACTCAACTCTCGTGTACAAGATTACGTGACACGATCAGGCCCAGAGGTTTATGAGCAAGAGAGGCAACCCCATGCACACAAGCAAATTACACTGCAGGAACAAACGAGTAGTCAGGAAGCAGGAGTGAGACACCATTACACGGCATGAAACAAACATCTTTTGGACTTTAAAAAGTTAAAGAGATGTTTTATCATTACTGAACTATATGGCACTAAACAGAATCACTTTGCACCCAGGTAACAAAGATAAATGGTGATTAGGAATCCTGAATTGAGAGACCAGAAGCTCCAAGCGGACATAGGAACCGTGGAGGTAAGAGCTTTAAACATAAACGCTCTAGAAACAGGCATGTATAAGTAAAAATAAGCAGTGAAGCGAAAGTAGCAGTTATATTCATTTACTTAAAAAGCTTGTTATTTCTATCTGGCAAAAAACAGAAGAAACAAGTAAAAAAGCTAATACAGAAGGAATGAAAGCAAACAAAATTAAAACCAAGGTATGAACGCTGTACAAACAATAAGAACTAAAATAGGAATCATCCATAATATGCCTGAAGTGGCAGAAAATTAGACTGTGGGGGCAAAGTAAAACAAAAACACAAGGTACATTAATTTAACCAGACATGGATTATGAGAACATAGAAATCTGGTGCAGGGATGTCCTTTGCTCAGTAATAAAAGTGGAGTAGTGGAGTAGGCTTTTTAGCAGCAATAACATGAGGCAGGGCAAGCAGAATTAAAGCACTACTGAAGCATATTAAGACATTTTCTAATGAGAAGAACATTTAAGTCTGGACATAAAATGTTAAAGACCTTTTTTTGACCTTTTCCAGATAATGTAATAGACTCAGTATAAAGAATGCTGACGAGTAGTGCGATAAGAAGACACAGTGGCAAGTGTGTTTATTATTACAAAAAAAGTTTATATATAAAGAATGAAATAAATGAAAACAATTGAAACCAATACTAAAATACATGTATTATATATTTTGCAGATAAAAAAAGAGAAGCCTTTTGAAAAAGCACATTGGTGCGAAACGTCAAGGCAATAAAAAGGATTCCAATAAAGTTTTACAGAAAACTGAACAACAGCCCTAGTGGCGTTTTTGTGTGTCCCCCCCCAAATTAATGTTTAAGCAGATCTGTAATTTTGTCTGGAAGGCTATGGGCATTGACACACATTGTCTTCCAGTCTTGGTTTGTCCTGCTTGCTGTGCAATTTCTCCACTTGTGATTTGTGTCCTTAATGTTCTGAACGTCCCTATCATGTTTGGAATGCCCATATGGAGTTGTGATGCAAGTGGTGCTTCTGATGCCCTGTTTTTGTTCCGATCGATTTTCCTTAGATGGGGAAGGGGCATCCTTAAGCTCATATGATGCAACTGTTGCTGAGGCCCCTTCCCCTCCCTTTAGTTTAAATGGTTGATGAAGACGTTGAATTTTTGGCAGAGAGCACGTGTTTCCTCTTTTGTAAGGTATAGGCCATCAAATCTAAAGAATTCCCTCTCCCAGAAGTTCTGCCAGTTTGCTACATAGCCATAACCTTTTTCCTGGCACTAGTTTCTGAGCCAGGTATTAAGTTCGACGATGTCCCTTTCCCTGATCTTCTGCCTGTTAGCCCCCTTGCCACACATAGGCAGAATTTCTGAGAAGGAGACTTTGGACAAAAGGGAAGTGAGTTTTTCTCCTAGAGTCGTTAAATGCTGTTTAGTCTCTCTAACTGACCTGTCTGGCCAAGTCGTTTGTACCTATATGGATGAGAATGTGCATGTCTCGCTTGGTGTTACACACAATTCCCTCAATCCTGTTTGTGTCCCTCCATGCCGATGTTCCTGGGAGGCATCTAACCTCAATTTCTGTTTGGCCGCCTTGGTGGATGTGTGACTCCACCCTGCGGATCATAGAGTCACCCATTATTAAGGTGCGCTTTTTGTTTTGCTTGGAAGTTTTTGTTGTGGTTTGTTTGTCCATGCATTGTGCAAGGGTCCCCTCCTCTGTCATGCCTGCCCTGGCAGTAGGCTTGGATGAAAGTGGAGAGAACCTGTTAGTTTGGTGTTTTAGTTATTTTGCTAGAGTTATTTTGCTGTGCTTTCTGTTTTCCTACCAACTGCCAGACCCCTGGTCTGCTAGTTCTCTGGGGGAGTGGCATTGGTGGTTGGTGCCTTAAGTCCGAGTGCTGCACATCACGGTTGAGTTGCACCCTGACAAAGTATATTTTAGCACAAGTGGCATGTAGTTGAGTGCATAGATCATCTAGTGCAGAGCAAGTACAACAATGTCCCACCTACCTTGCATAAACTCCAATGACGAGGGCCCCGCAATATCTACAGTTGTTGATGTCCATATTGTTGTGTGAGTAACGGATGTAAAATAAAGTTGCCATAAATCTATGGATGGATGGTACACAAGGTGAACCCTCTTGTGGGATACAACTACCTGAGCCTTCCTCGGACTGAGTTATCAGGAAGGCAAAGTTGAAGTGCGGATGAAAATAAAAAGCACCTGTGCAAGTTGGCTGTAGCAGAAATAGGGAGGATGTGTGGATGGAAATATAAATTCCGCTTAAGAGAAAGAAAAACTAAAAAGTATTTTTTGAAGAAGGTTAGCAGAGAAGGAGCTCAGACGTAAATATAAGCACTTGTGGAAAAAGTAATAGAGAGGATGTGTGGATGTCAACAGAAGTTCTGTCCCAAAGAAGTTTTTTATTTTATTTATTTATTTTTTAGGTACAGCACCCTCTAATGATGTGTGACGACTTCTGCTAGAAAGAAGAAAAGGTAGTGGGAGGTGCCAGGAGGCTATAAATGTCAATGCCTCGGGGAAGGGGGAGATTTGGGGGAGAGAGGGTGGGCAATACGTAGCCTCCTGGCAGTGGATAGAAACAATCAGTAAACTGTGCACACTTAGTCAAAAATAAAAAACCGACTGCAGTACAAAAGCTAAACTTGTAAGGCAAAACAGTGAGGTAGAGGCAGATCTGTGAGATGTTGTTACTCGCTTTGACTTTTCAAGCAAACCTAGAAGACAAAGAGCTCAGGTAAAGCTAGGTGCTTTCTGCCAGCAAACCTAGTCTTTCACCTCAACACCAAGTAACCCAACCTTTTAAATCTTCCTTCTGTTGGAAGGTACTAAGCATTTGTCAGCTCCCCCCCCCCCCAGTTACACTCCTAATCCCCTGGATGAGCTGTGGAAGAAAAACAAATTAGCTCCTTCAATGTGAGAAAGAGATTGCAAAATCTGTAAGCCAAAAATAAAAACTAAGCACAAAACAAAATAGTAACAAAACAGTAACTGTGCTTAGCTTAAAGAGATCAAACTGTGAAACCTGTAAGCATATAAACAAAACAGTAACAAAACCTGAAAGTACAAAACAAAACATTAACAGAACCTGTTAGCACAACCTGTAAGCACAAATCAAAATAGTAACAAGACAGTAACCCTGCTTAACCAAAAGAAGCCTTAATGTTTCTCCTTGCTCCGTCTTTTCAAGCAAACCTAGAAGACAAACAGCTCAGGTAAAGTTAGAAGCTTTGTGTCAGCAAACCTAGTCTTTCCTCCAGTGCCTGGAGAAGTATCAGGCCTCGACAGGAGGGCTGTTAATGAGCCTAGGGTTGATGAAGGAGGGGCAGATGACCCAAGGGTTGACCACTGGCTGCCCTGTGCAATGGGCGGCATCACTGTCCGTAGAGATCTGGTAGGAACAGAGACCTGGACAGCAGCAGGCATCTGCACAGCTGACCGAGTACCCCTGCATTAAGAAGAGGAGGCCGTCAGAGAATAAGAACGCTGCAGTGGGAGTGATCCTGATCTCAGTCTTTTTTATGACTTTTCCTTGAGGACTTGTCTTGGGCCTTAGAGGCCTGGCAGCTAAATGAATCTGCTGGCGACTGGGAAGGAGGGACCCCAGAGGACCCATGCCCAGAACCTGCTTCCTATTGCTCCATTAGGAATTTTTTGAGATCCATTTTTCATTGCCTGAGGGTGGTTTGTTTAAACTTATGGCAGAGCTCACAGTCCAAGATGTTGTGGTCAGGCCCATGACAGCAGACAGAGAGAGAGTGTTCACCAGTAGAAGCAATCTTCTTTCCACAGCGGCAGCAACAGAAGAGGGAAGTAGCAGGCTTAACTCTAGACATAAACAAGGTAAAGGAATCTCTTTGAAAAAAGAGATTCTAAAAAACTAAACGAAATAAAGTCATAGGTAAACATGGTGTGCAACTGCATCAGCGCTTCTGCGGAGATCCATGCAAACAGTCGACAGCAGGAAAGAACTGAGGAGGGGGCGGGGCCACTCGTGCCTTTATATGGCTGGTGACATCGGCAGAGACAGCCCCAGTGGTACTGTCATAAATCTTCCATGCGGATCCTGCTTTACCAATGGTGAAGTTCCATATGTATGACCTGATGACTGAGATAACTCCAATGAAGATCTAAATGACTTGGATACAGCGTTTCAATATAATATTCTAAATGTTTGTTAGCAAGATTTCCTCTTTAAAGCTAGGCTTTTCACTGTTGCAAGACTGCAGGCTGAAACAGATTAGTTCCTTGCTGAGATAACATTTTTGGTAGTGAAAAGTTTTCATAATGTAAAATGCTGATTTTTTTCCCCACCTTTGAACTCTATTCACCACTACAGCATATGCTGATTTTTTTTTAATATATTTTTATTGAGTTTTTTTCTTTTCTTTTAAGTCAGGAGACATTTTATAATCAAAACATTTTCTGTACTTACTTCAGATTTGTTGTGGTACAGATATACAATACATAAAGATCTTTTTTTATATTTGATACAGGTTAGTGTTAAAAAGCAAATAATTCCGTAACACTATTCTATTCTCATTTCCTCTCTCCCCCGATTCCCGTCCGCTATGGACAATAATCATGATCAACCCTGGCATGATAAAATGACCATCTCTGCCAGAGAGTGGCGAACCTGTCCATCTGGTTATTTAGTTTTGCTGTAATGTTATCCATCTGATATATAGAATTCACAGTTCGCCTCCAATCTTGGATGCTCGGTATTGCTTTGGTCATCCATTTCTTTGTTAAAGATTTTTTTGCAGCCAACAACAGAATGGGGAAGTAGGGTTTTTGTCCAAGGGGGAGACGATCAGAGTAAACAGCCATGAGCACCATTTCAGCTGTGAGCTCAACACACTCCCCCGAGACCCTCACTGATTTCTTTTTGTATACATAACCAGAAGGGCATTAAACATGGGCACTGCCACATTATATGTGCCAAGTCAGCCATCTCAGCTCCACATTCCCTCCAACAAGCTCCAAATTAAATCGGGAGGTATTTAGTCAGACTTGCCAGTGACCTGAAAAACCTTGATCTGCATTTCCAAGAATATTCTCTCCAAATATGAGACTGGGTGATTTTGACCACTCCGCAAGGACGAAGAGGACCATTCTGCTTTAGACACAACAAGGTCTAAGTCTCTGTTCCAACTTGCTAGTACTGAGTTTGTAGATTCTTTAGATTGATCTCGCATCATTTTGTATAGTTAACCAATTAAATGGTTCCAGTATTGTCCTTGAGAGTGGTCAAGACATAATTTTAAGGGGGGGGGAGAGGGGAGAAGTCAGTCTGACCTGAATAATTCTATTACGAAGTAGGTGGTTTCTGATTTGGAGGTATCTAAAATGATCAACATTTGGGAGATTACATTTAAGTTTTAATTCTTCGAACAGTAGGATCCCATTTGGTCCTAAGAACTGGAAAGCCTGCTCCAGTCCTAATCTGCGCCAACAGAAAAAGGTTACGTCGTTGTGGGATGGAATAAAAAAGATCATCCTCTGAAATTATTTTGCAGTATTCATAGACTGATTGGAGTGGCTCTTTTTCTCGCATTTTAAACCAATTTATTAAGACCTGTGAGGTGATACCAGTAAAGTCTCTCAATGGAGGGGTCTTCCCTGGAGAGGAGAAGAGAAGAAGAGAGAATTTTTTTCATATCATACATATCGTTTAGGTGGAATTCCAATTTCTTCCATTGGGAGTCAAACTGATCGGAGAGCCATAATAAGAGGATTTTCAGAAATGCAGCTTTTGCATATTTTTTTAATTTTTTAATTTTTTTAAGGTCCGGAAGGTTGGTGCCACCCTGAGCCAATGATAGTTTTAGTATAGAGAGCAATTCGTGGTTTTTGTTTATTCCAAATAAATTTTTATATCATGTTATCCCATGACTTAAAGTAGTATTGAGATGGAAAATAGGGAATATTTTGGAACAAATACAGTAGGCGGGGTAGGACGTTCATTCTAATGGTTTCGATGCATTGGAATAAGGACAGTGGAAGAGTGGACCATCTGTCCAAGTCTTTATTGATCTCTATAGAAATGGGTTCATAATTGATTAGTTCAAGTACATGAAGATTTTGGGGAATGTGTATGCCAAGATATTTTATTTTGGTAGAGTTCCATTTAATTGTTAGGCTTCGTTTTAAAGTATTTGGAGGGGAATAGTTATATAATAGGGCCTTAGTTTTTGAAATATTTAATTTAAAACCAGCCAATTCCTCAAATTGAGATAGAATTTTCCATGTCTCTTTGATCGAGTCAGTAGGGATAGAAGGGAAAGAAGTATATTGTCCGCAAAAAGACTAATCTTGTTTTCTGACTGCTGCATTGGAACACCCTCCACCTTTTCCGATATTCATATCGCCCTTGCTAATGGTTCGAGGTATAACACAAAGAGTAGAGGGGAGAGAGGACAGCCTTGCCTTGTGCCCTGTCCTATTGAGATTGGGGAGGAAAGTCCCCCATTTATCCAAATATAAGCTTTTGGCGAGAGGTATATTTGGGTCAGCCAATGCAGCAATGAGTCCGGGAAGCCGAATGTTTTTAGTGTATCCTAAAGGAAAGGCCAATATACCCTATCAAATGTCTTTTCGGCATCAAGGCTTATAAAGGCTGCTGGGATCTTCTGAGTTTGGATGTATTCCATTAGTATTAGGGATTTTCTTACGTTATCTGTGGTAGACCTATTTTTTATGAAACCCGCTTGGTCTGGATGTATTATTGTTGGGAGAATTGTTTCTATTCTCTTGGCCCAAATAGCCATGAAGATTTTATAGTCTGAGTTCAATATTGATATCGGGCAATAAGCAGAGGGGTCTAGTTTGTTTCCATTAGGTTTTGGGATAGCGACTGTTGTGGCATATTCCCATGATTGGGGGGGGGGGGGTATTTCCGGCTGACGTTTCTCTAAATAATTTTAAAAGTCTTGGGGTTATTTCTTTACTGAAGATTTTATACCATTCATTGATGTATCCATCAGGGCCTGGGCAACGACCTGAGAATTGTTTAGTGACTGCGGCCACTATTTCTTCATTTGATATTGGAGCTTGTAGTTTCTGAACTTGAACTGTTGAAATTTTTGGAAGTTGTAACTGGGCTAGAAAAGTTTGTCTGTCCTCTTGGGAAGAGGTATTATGTGTGGCATAGAGCTGCTGGTAATAGTAAGCGAAGGCTTGTCAAACTCTTCCTCTCTATGGTTTATCTTACCGGTCTGAGCGGGGTTTGATTTTTAGTATTGTTACTGCATTTTTCCTTGCTCTCAGCTTCTGCACCAACCAGCATGTTCCCCTGGATCCACCCTCATAATATGTTTGTTTTAAGTATATAAGAGACATTTGGATATTTTCATCTATTATTTTTTGGAGAGCTGATGTAGTTGCTCTAATTTTTGTTTGTATTTCTTTATCCCCCTCTCTATAAAGCAGTTGAAGGTTTTGTAAGGTATTGGTAAGATCATTATATTTCCTCTCCCTTTCTTTTTTTTCCCTTGAGGCATAGGTGATGATCTTGCCTCTTATGGTAGCCTTCATGGCGTCCCATGCTATGGCTTCGGAAATAGCCGACGGGGCGTTCTCTTCAAAGAATTGAGGGATTCTTTTTTTATTTGTTCAGTGAATTCTTTGTCCTTTAAAAGATAGGGGTTTAGTCTCCAGAGTGTGTTTCGTTTTTCTACCCATATCTACTTTTAATAGCAAAGGGTGGTGATCAGATATTATTTTGGGACAAATAGATATGTCTCTTACTGAGAAGAAGTGTTCGCATGTGGTGAAAAAATAATGTAGTCTAGAGTACGAGTGGAATCTTCCTGAGTAGTAAGTGAAACCTGGGGCTGAGGGGAAAAATTTCCTCCAGATATCCACCAAGCCAAGCTTTTCAAGTTGTGTTTTGAAAAACTTTACTGGAGTCGAGAGACGGTAGACTTTGGGGTTTGATGAATGAAGATTTGGAGTGATTGTCATATTGAAGTCTCCTGCCATTAGTAGTTGTCCCTGGTGGCGGTCTAGTATCTTATTTAGGATTTGCTGGATTATTGGAGATTTAGTCTGTGGAGGTAAACATATATTAGCTAATGTAACTTCTTGATTGTACAGATGACCTTGAATAATGATATAGCGTCCTGATCTGTCAGATTGTATTTTGTTTATTTTGATTTGGGTTGTAGATGGAATCATTATTGCCACTGCCCGTTTACGCCCATTCGGATGAGATGAAGAATAAATGGTATATCGACCTCCACATGTTAATTTCTGGTGTTCAATGTCTGAAAGATGGGATTCTTGTATAAATATAACATCTACCTTTTGTTTATTCAAATGCTGCATCACTTGGGATCTTTTGATGGGGTTGTGGAGGCTGTTTACATTTATAGAGTAAATCTTTACTGGTTGGGAAGCCATTTGGGTTTTTTGTTCTTTGCTTCTCTTTTTACTGCTTTGAGTTTAATACTAATTACTTTTGTTGTCATTTTAGGTTTCCGACTTTCACTATTGTTTTTTTTTTTTTGTTTGTTTTGATTTGTTTTCCAGGCCCCTCCAGTCCGACTTTACCCGGATCGCTCCTCCCCGGATGATGTGAAGATTTGCCAACCACGATCAGTTTCTCCTCCAAATATCTGTTAGATCTCTCTATGAAAAATTTCTGAAGTTTCTGTAATAAAGCAAACCACTGAAATATTGTATCCTGTCTCCTGCATCTCCTTCCAACTTCGTTACATGAACGAAGGTTAACAGCAACAATAACTTTGTAAAAAAACTGTAAATAAATAACAATGTTGTGAACCTGAACCATTCACGACTGACAAAGTAACATAACTTAACAAAACTTTACATATCAGTACTTCCATTATCAGGGTGGGAATAAAATTCCACCCTTCCGCAATCTCAAGCCGATTCCCAAAGGAAGTCAGCATTGATCAAGGATCTCTTATTAGAGATTCCTCAGAGGATGCTGATCGGCACCCTAAAGGTTCACCTGAAATGGGCAATGTGGACTCCTTAAAATCCCTATGGGGTCAGATCCCCTTCTCTCTGGGTAATTGGAGAGAAAGAGAGATGGTCAGGAACCGATCCCTCACTCCCCTGGACCTATCCCCCAACCCCTTGTAATCCAGCCTTGTTTCCACTACCCCCCTACCCGAAACCCCCCTTGTCTTCCTTCCCCTCTCTCTCCCCTTCTCTAGGAAAGACTACTCATTAAAGGATCCAACTCTCAGATGTACAGGGTCCCCAGTTAAGGACAGGAACCCATACCCAAAGATCAATTCCCTGGTCAGTAGATGAAAGAAAGACCATTTATTTTATCTCACAACTGACCCCTATTTTATTTATTTATTTAGTTTTTGTTGACCGGGTAAGTGCACTAGACAAATCCTGCCTATTTTCAGGCACGACCCGGGGGAGGGGGATACAGATGAATGCCAACTGACCTTAAAGCAGATTAAGCTGTTGGTGGTATTTTTAGTGAATGAGGAAAATTTGGTCAGGACACCTGGGGAAATTCCCCTACTCTTTTCGATAAGTGCCATGGGATCTTTAACATCCACCTGAACTACCACCAATCCAGGCAGATGGGACCTCGGTTTAATGTCTCATCCGAAAGACGGCACCTCAGAAGTGCAGCACCCCTCTCATGCTGCACTACAGTGTTAGTACTAGGATATGAACCCAAGTGCCAGATGTGGGAACTGAACCCACAGCCCTCTGATCTCCCGGCCTCAGAGGCGAGTGTGCTACCTACTGAGCCACTGACACATGACAAGTGACGTGACATATTATCTCGAGTGAAAGTCTGAGAAAGGATCAAGGGATCTAACCCATCTGCCAAATTGTCCCTGCCCTCTGGAGATCCCCTCCCTATATTCCTAGGGACCTTAGCCCAATTCTGATTCCTTCCTATAGTGGTCACTGGGCACCTATTTTTTTAATTTCCCTATGTTGGACTGTAAGGAGGGGGAGTCTTCTTCATGGAGGAAAGAAAGAAAAGTAGAAAATAAAAAGGGGAGGGGTAAAAGAGCTGTTAATCTAAAAATTCAGAAAGGAGGGAAAATCCAGGGGTAACCTCCCCGAGGAAGCCAGAGAGAAGGAGAAAGTCACTACCACAAGACTAAGGGGCCTATATATTATATTATAAGGGGCCTATATATTATATTATTAGGAGCCCCTTAGAAAGGATAAAAAAAAAAAAAAAGGGAGGGGAGGGTAAGGGAGAAAGAGCCAAAGTTCCTCCCTTTCTGATAATCAAGGGTCTTCCCTGTCAGACATGGGTATTGTTTAGAAACCCTGGAAGTGAGAGCTTATGTAACATATATTAAAGTCTGAAGCATGGCTTATATGTCCCGAGTCTCTTGACTCTTGATTGAGATTTTTGGTTTGAGTATTTCTATTTTTCACCTGGGGGGAAGCTCCAAATTAAAGGTTTTCCTACTAGGAGGGAACCCCTAAAGGAGCCCACCAAGGACACAGACATGTCCCCCGAAGTCCAAGGAGGGAGGGAGAGGGCGAGGGACCACATCAGGGGGGAGAACCCAGGAGCCCAAATAAGCACCACTATAACCCCCAGCCAAACAGAATGTCCGCCATCGAGGAGGATTACTTTCCCACAGTCATGGCAAGGTAGCGGGAAGTGATTTGGTTTAGTATCCCTTTATTAAGATGCTGGACTGTTGGGACAGCGCTCAAAAGTAGGGCCACCGTGGTCCCCAGCCCCCAACCGAGAGAGCTGTTTAAAGTTGTTCAAAACTGAGCAGAAATTCTTTTGGATTACAAGGACCGAGCCGCTCGTTCCAATTTGGTGGGGGCTGCATAGGCCAGTGACTCCTCCCTCGCGATCAAGTGCACTATCTGCAGGGAAAGCACTCCTGGAATTCCCACTTCTGGCCAGAGACAGCGATCGGGTAGAGCAGATCGCACCACGGCTCCCGAGGCTTGGGTTGTGAGATTGGCCAAATATTCAATAGGGGCTCCGATTAAGCATCTCCGTTAATAGAGAGAGAGCAGAGGAGGGCTGCACGATGGTTTGGGTGAGAGAACTGAGGTTTGGAGCCAGCCAGATGGTCCGGGCGAGATGGGCCTTGTAAGAGTGGATCTCTCCTCCCTAGTAATAGGATCAGGCAGCAAGTGGAGCTCTTTTTATTTGGTTTTTCACCGGTTTCGACAAGTGAAGTGGTTCCGGATATTGCAGGGGTCCCTCTTCTGCTCAAGTCTCCGATTCTGACAAGGTATGTAAATTTATTTTGAGGTAGGAGACCGATTTTGTTGAATTGGATCTGGGAGCCACTTAAGGGAGCTGTTTCCCACGCCATTCCGGAACCGGAACTCAGCACATGCTGACTTGTTTGACCAGTATGAATACATAATTTCTTTTTTCCCTGGAAGATGGATTTTAAATAAGATAAATTCTTAGGTCAAGAACTCAAAACTCCTTCATCACTACAAGCCACCAAAATAAGGAGGAAGGTTACTTCTCCAAATATACAGCACTTGCGGAACCCCGAAGGGAGGACTGTCTGTGCCACATGCTTTGTCCAAAGCTTTTAAGAACTGCACAGCCAGGCAATGGAGAAGACTGCATTTAACAGCCCCACCACTAAAACTAGGTGTTTTCACACACCTGATGTAGCTGCAGGGACACGCGAGAAGACTTGAAGGGAAAAAAAAAAAAAAAAACAGCTCTTCCAAGGGTCTGAGTTAGCATGCAAAGATGGAGAGACAGAGAGAGAGGTGCAATTCCTAAACAAAATGTATGATAATGCTATAGACATTACAACATCACACAGCCTTAACAAAAGCAACAACTCATCCAGTGTAATGGCTACTTAAATCATGTTACAAGCAATAACATTATTTTTGTTTTGTGTTCATATCTGGGAATCCCAATCAGCTATGGGGGGATCCAGCAATATCAACAAACATTATACTACATTTGAAACCACACTGACTCATTTATATATCTATTTTATTTATTTTTTATTTATTTAGTGATTCGGAAAAAACCTTTGAGCACAAGGTCTTTTACAAGGGCTCCACATCATAGATTGCAAAACAAAGCACAGCAGGAGAAAGCAAAGGTACATTACAATGAACGATACAGCTAGGATTCAGAACTTACAGAATAACTCAAAACATAGGTACAAGTTAAATAAGAAAAAAAACACTTTATGAGGGTGGTGGTGGTGGTGGGGGGAATAAGAAGCCACGAAGTGCCTTGTCAGTAGTTCAGAGGGACGGGGATAGCTGGCAGAGGGGTGAAGAAGGGAGGTACGAGAGAGAGAGGTAAGTACTGCAGTGGAGGTGAGAGCGTGGGGGAAGAGGGACAACAAGGTACAGGGAGAAATGGTGGGGTGAGGGGAGGCTGAGCAGAGAGGACATGCTAGAGTAAAATGGTGGGGTGTGAGGGGGCATCCTGAAGGGGTCTCCAGGGATGTGACTCTTCCCCCCTTCCCCCCACCTCACCCTTCCCTCCCACTTTCCTTTCAAGTAAGCACTTATAGTGTATGGTGGATCGCTGTTCTGCATGGAAATCCATGCCTGGAACAGCGTTGTAGTGCTGTACTTGGTGCATCACGATCTTGTTGTGCTGCACCGAGTACATCACTGGTGCAGCACAACAAGATCAAACGCATTCGCGCATGCTCAACTGAGTGGCCCACGGCGACGCAGAAGTAAGCGTGCAGCTACAGATTCAGAAGTAAGGCTTATTTTTTCTGGTAGACTTGTTTGGAGGATGACGGAGCACTGCTTATGGTTGCCCATACACTATAAAAAATTGTGTATAAGCAACCATACACAAACAAGGCAGTTGTAAGATCGAGGTTTCCGTGGTAACGGACCTCTCGAACTGCGCTCTTGAGGTCTCTGGTTACCACGGAAACCTCTCGATCACAACTGCCTTGTTGTGTATGATTGCTCATACACAATTCTCTACATTTACTTATTAACCCGGCACTTATTATTGTCCACTCTTTCTACCTATTATGCTCAACACTGTTCGTAACACCTGCCTTACAACTGTATGTTAGAGTTAATCTTGTAACTTAAATGTTTAATGTCCCATTCCTATTGTACCCCTTCCCCCCAGGTAGCACCAGGAGATGAGCAACTTGTCACTCAGTGTGCCTTCCTGGTGAAACATTTCAATAAATAAATAAAATTAAGTTTTTTCCCCCCCACTGGCAAATGCTACTATGTTTTGTCAGTACTATAAGCTTCTGCACCTTCTTGAATTCCTGTTGTGTCTACAATGAACTAACAACAATTTATGGTAAACGCTAAAGTAATGCCAGCCCTGTTTAATTCTCTAAACTGTTCCAGCAACACAAGGATTTCTTTTGTTTTGAGAAATGTTGCTGGTCTGCTGCAAATTAGATAAACAACAAAACAGGGAAAAAGCTTCTAATTGCTGCCTTACCACAGAACATATTATGCAACAATTCTTCAAAGTCCCTGTTATTTTTGCCTTTATTTACAGAAGAATTTTCTTCTACAGGGAAAAAAAATATATATTTTAAACTGTTCGGCGAAGGTAACCTTTTTCTTTGTCAATTTCTTGTTCTAAATGAAAGGATTCTGTGCTGTGGACATCATCTGTTTGTATTACTACCTTGAAGGAGTGGTTCTTACCACTATTATTTTATGTATCCCCCCCCCCCCAATTTGTTCATCCTTAGTAGTCCTGCTGAGCTGCTTCATCTTGTTTACACTGAGGTCCTGTTAAAGTTAAAGCTGGGTGCACTGAAGTATAGGAAGGACAAGTGACTTGCTCTAATTGACTCAAGTAGCTAGCGGCTTGGGTTGATTCCAGCTTGGGACTTGCCTGTTCACAGATCTAGGCTCTAACCGCTTGCCCATACTGTCTTACATGAGCTCCTGATAATTCACTTGAAGAGCAGGTATCTATTAACATAAAATGCTTAAAGTGACTGACAGGTTTCTGCAATAAAACTACTGTTGGCACTGGATGGACTCAACTTTCAGAAATTTTCAAAAAAAAGCTGAATTTTCTCGACATTCAATTCTTCATTAATGAATAAGGTGCATGAAAACAGGGGCTTTCTACCCCCATACTTAACCTACTCCTGCTACCACACCTACTCTGAAGTCAATCTTCTGCTTGTAACATTCAAATAATTTCTATGGCAACAGGTTGTAGTGTCACAAGCAGAAGGTTATGACTTCATGGCAGGTATAAGCTACTGAAACAGTCTTGGGACAAAAGATCCTTTTTTTAATGAAAACACCTTCAGAAATACAAAATGCATGGTTCTGAAATTCAGATTTTGGGGGAGTTTTGTGTAACTGAGTGCTGATGACACCAACTGTGATTTATTTGCTGGAAAAAGGGTAAATCACTTTAAAATTATTTTTACTGCAACTATGTTTAATGTGAGTGATCTTTACTTTCTACCATGCGCAATCTGAGTGCCCAGGTACTCTTTGCTCAACAGGAGAACCTTCACATGCAGTTCTTGCATATGAGAACAGAAATTTAAAAGCTGTTGACAGTTGAAGGCCACAAGTGAAAATACACTACAGGGGCAAAGAGTACCCACGGCACTCATAGTATCACACAATAAATCCTGAGCTGGTGGTTGTTTGAAATTAATAAAAAATGTAATTCAACCGTACTATGTCCATACTGTTGATTTTAAATCACCAGGGGCCCCATATTCAGAAAAATGTGTAAGTACAGTACAAATGTTTATACTTCGCTTGCGCCTCCTCTTACCTTGGCTGCTGCGATATTCAGTCAGATAGCAAGCATTGCTATCCAACTGAATGTCAGTTTGTGTCGGCACAGCGCTAGTACAAGTGCGCTGCCTCAACACAGACCTGGGCTGTATACAGCCCACAGGAAATATCACTGCCCAAAACGGGATAGCACCAAGACCCCTGTGAGCTATATTCAGCCTGAACATGCAAATGAGCCCACTGGGCATGCAAGCGCAGTAACGAGTAATTTGCATGTCAATTATGGGCTCAGTTGCATGAGGCACAGCAGTCTCTTGGCACCCCTTGCACTCCAAACACTAAGCCTTGTTGGCACAGTGGTCCCCCCACTCCCCGATCATTCCACAAGCTGTACTGAAACTGTCTTAATGATCTAGTGTGAGCTCCCCATCCCTGATCCATCCTCTGGACTGTACTGAAACTGCCCTGGTGGGCTAGTGTGTCCCCCATTCCTTCAATCACTCCTCTGAGCTGTACTGAAACTGCTCTGGTGGTCAAGTGTGTCCCCCCAATCCCACCCTGATTGTTCCTCCGAGCTCTCTTATCCTCTGTACGGATTTATTATGTTTACATAAAGTGATTTATTTTCAAAGACTAGGGAGTTTAGTTCTGGTTTTTGGTGTTTGTCACTGTTAAATATACCCTGGTGGTAAAGTTGTCCCCCCCCCCCCGGATCGCCCATTCACATAGTTTACAACGAGTCCCTGGTGGTCCAGTGGCCCCCAACAACACCACACCAGACCCGCCCACTGACATCCCACTCCATGCAACCCCCCATCCCAGTGGCTGGCACTCCTCTTAGCTTGATACAGCAACTGGCACAGCTCTCCCTTCAGCTCCAAGGCCAGTTACCATATGAGCTGCCAGTTCTGTCATCATATCGAGCTGAGAGGGGCACCTGCCACTGGGGTGAGAAGGATACGTGAAGGTGGGATGTCAGCAGATGGGTCAGGTGGGGGGAGGCTACTGGAGGGGGCCACCGCACCACCAAGGACTTCTTGCAACCTGTGTGAACAGGCAGTTGGGGGGACCACTATGCCACAGGGCAGTTTTAGTACAGCTCAGAAGAGCCATCGGTGTAGTGGGGGTCACACTAGACCACAAAGGCAGGAGAGGAGTGATTGGGGGTGGGAGACATACTAGACCACCAGGGCAGTTTCGTACAGCTCTGGGCAGTTTCATACTGCTCAAGGGAGCAATGGGGGTGGGGGGGAGACACACTGGACAGCCAAGGAATGTTACTGAGCTTGTAGAGTAAAAATGGGGATGGGCAGCTGTTGTACAGTTGCCTTGCCATCAGGGAAGAGCAGGCTTAATCCCTCATTTAGATGTGGTTTTCATCCACTTGAGGGGATGTTTATACAGCCACTGTGAAACTTTGAAGATACTGCTACGCCAGCATGCATGAGGGAACCCCCTCATTTGCATAGGTACAGCAGTATAACAGCACTTTGGTGCTGGCCAAAAGTGCTCGCCCAAACCCAGGTCAGCACCCGTGCTTACCATGGCCAGTGGTAGTGCTACATGCTCCCATGTCAGCAAGAGCTCTAATCTTTGAATGTCAGGGCCCAGCTATTTTAAGGAGATGAGTGTTGAGCACTACAGACATAGCCATGGCAACAGGACACTCTGCGGAAGAGAACCACTTCACTGTACGAGAGGTGACTCTCGCGCAAAGTGTATATAATAAGCACTGATTAGCTGAGAAGCAGAAGACATGGTCTCAGGACTTATGTTATTGATTAGTATGTAAAATGTTTAGCAAACTAAAGTACCTATTTCACAGTGTCTTTCATAAAGCATCTGACTCATAAATGCTGTGTCTGCATCATCAGTGTTGTCACTTCAAACACTGTGTCTTAAACATAAGGCACTAGGAGGTCAGTCAATTTTTTTTTTTTTTTTTTTAAAAACAGAATTCTTGGATAGGCTATTAAATGTGTTAATTCAAAATTGCATTCTCTTGTCAATTATGACAGCACAAACATTGTTTATGAAAATACACATCAAAGTGCGAGCTATTTAAAACGGACCAACAGGGACTACCTAGTGGCCCACTGGTAGCATTACATGCTCCCATATGGGCAACTCAGGTTCAGGAGAGAGCTTTTGCTCCCCACAGTCAGGCAGTTCATGGCTGGGGAACAGTAGTCGGCAGTGCTTCCAAGTAGCAGGAGGGAGTGCCGCTCTGGTAACTCCAGCTGCAACTCCTGAGGTGGGCCTTCCAGGCAGTAGGAGGGAGTGTGGCTCTGGTAACTCCAGCAGTGACTCCTGAGACGGGCCAAGAAACAGATTCTGAATCTTGCATCTGTCAACTACTGAAAACTGGGGCTGCTGACACATGAGCATACACATTGAGCAGTGGAAGGAGGGTGGGAAAAACAGATGCATCATCAATGTTGCAGCACAATGGAACGGCACAAAAAAGCAACTAAAATAAAAGAAACACCATGCTGTCATTAGGATGATGGCTATCACTAGCACTATTTGGCCTCATCGAGCAGTCCACCTCTTCTTCAGATGTGAACAAGACAAGGTGGGGGGCTCAACCCTAGGGTTCTGCCCAGTAGAGGACAAGGAGATAGGCTGTCTGGGTTGGGGCTGCGAGGTCATTAGAGACTGCCTGAGGGCTGGACTATTGCAGGGGAGCATGCGGAGAGATGGGAAAAGCTGGAAGGAAAAGCAAAATAGACCCACAGCAAGCTCAACCTCACAGTAGTAGAATAAACCACTACAGCTTGGCATGGGAAATTTGGGTTCAGGTCCTCCTGCTCTGCATTAATTTAAGGTTACTGTGTCACTGGCACTGACATCTACTCCACTTAGAAGTGTAACCACTCACCACCACCCTCTGCTCCCATGAGCACCTTGAAGAGCCACATTAAGAAGGTAACCACTCACCTTGTCCTCCTGGAGTATGGACTGAAAAACTGGAAACTGACTTGCACAGTGATAGAGCAGGGTGGGTTGTTGTAAGAAACAAAGGTGACCAGCACTACTGGGACCATAGAGATGGATAAACTAATCACAGTGGTCCATGGGGAAGAGAAAATAACTGGTCCTTGTCTGGGTTACAGAAAGAAATCAAGCTTGGAGTGGTCAGACCAAAACAAATTTTAAAAACAAGACTCTTCATAAAAAAAAAAATTTCTACAGTACTTGGGGAGGTGGCTACTTAAAATCAAAAGAAAATATAAGCTCCTTGAAAGAGGGCAACTTACCAATATGTGACACACATCCAGTGATCCAAACAGCTTCTAGCTGAATAATCCTACCATAAAAAAAAAATAAAAAATGAATATCACATTTGTAAACAAAGAATGTGGAAAATAATATCTCCATTTTTGTGACTAATTGCTTGTTACAAAATGATTCAAACAGGCCTTTTTGGGCTGGTATAATCAGACAGTGGGAACAGAAAGGCTAAAGTACACAAAATAGCAGCAGCTTTTTTTTCCCCCAATTATAAGCATATGTTACTGGTAGACATTTATTTATTACCCTAGAAAGTAACAAAGGAGGAGGAAGCAGGGCCTTGAGGTTAGAGCACAGGCTTGGAAACCAGGCGACGACAGGTTCAAACTTCACCAAAAACAAAATATTCACTGAAGACACCTGGAGAAAATCACTAAAATAGGGGTGTATCCACCTCCCAAAAAAACTAAACATGCATCAGCAGAACTGCATGACATTAAAAAACAACCACTTGAATTTCAAGCCATTCTATTCTTCATTTATGGGACTGTAAATGACTTCTGCTGACGGCAACTGATTTAGTCTTTGCTTGTGACATTTGCTTGCGACTTTTTGATCTTTCAGTATTCCGTTTCACCTAAATGTCAAATGTGTAGATGAAGGACCCCACTTAGAATGAGATACTGCACGTCTCTTGGACTGCCCATTCTTCCTTACCTACAGTATCACTGCAGACCCTACTTCTTCTCAAGCCCATCTCCCTCCTCCCCTTCCTTTCATCTAAGATTCCCTAGCTGCCTATCCTATGCATTCTTGAAACCCACCACTGCTTTCGCCACCACCACCACCTCCTCCGCTGGAAGGCTCTTCCAGAAATCTGTCACTCTTTCTATGAAGAAGTACTTCCTCACATCTCTACTGAATCTACCCATCTCCAGCTTCATAGCATGTCCTCTTGTTCTTGAGCACCTTTTTTTCTAAAAAATACTTCCTCCTCTACCTTATTTACCCAGAGATCATTTTTTTTTCTATATAGATTTTTTATCTCAAGTTTTTACCCATTTTCGTCCATCCCAATGCCCCAGGCATGCACGCGTGTGGAGTCACGCGCACACCACGCGGCACCCTCCTCCCTCTGTCCCCTCCCACCTCCACTACCCATCAGACCTTCACCCAATTTGAGCGGAACTATGGAAGGGGGGCGACAACCTCCCTGGGAGGAGAGAGCTGTCCTTTCGGCTGCTCAATCCTGCTCCAACCCCCCCCCGGCTCTCTGATGACCCAAGGCCATTCCCGAACCCAGGTCGCTGGCGTGACGTGAGGTAAAGCGTCCAGCGCCTCAGCCATCTACGCCACTGGGCCAGCACCCTGTGAGGTATTTAAAGGTCTCTATCATATCTCCCCTCTCCCTCTCATCTTCCAGGGTGTACATACCAAGATTTCTTAGTCTGTCCTCTTAGGGCTTCTGATGCAGACCCTGCACTATTTTAGTTGTCCTCCTCCTGACCACCTCCACTCTGTTTATGTCCTTCCAGAGATGTGGTCTCCAGAACTGGACACAATAGTCTAGGTGGGGTCTTACCAGCAATCTATAGAGGCCACACCCCCGCCCTTTTTTTTTTTTTGCCACCTTCCAGTGGCTTCCTACAGCCCCATTCCTTCAGATACTCATGCTGCCTTCCACCCGTCTGCCCAGGCAGCGTCAGCTCCATCACCACTTATTGTCCATTAGACCCCAGCTTGGGTCTGACTTCAGGCATGCCAATTGATCAGACTAGTCCCCAGCAAGAGGCTAACCCAGTGACATCGGTTGCAGGGGAAGAACAAACTGGGTACTGCTCAGTCCAGGGCAGCACAGAAAGCCTACCCAAGGAGCCAGCCAACTGGCACAGTGGTAGATCGTCGGTCTGCGATGCTGATATCTCGGGTTTGAGAACAGACCTGTGAATCAGCGGGCTGGCTGGATGGAGGAGGCTTGAGCATCCCTAGGACTGCTCTCTTCCTTGGGGGGGGGTGAGCTCTTGGTGCTGGTCTCACCCCTGACAGAGGCCAGAGATAGTACAATGACGTAAGAACTTATCATAACAGTAGATCTTCGAGAGGAGCTCTTGCAGCAGACAACACCAGTAGGACTGAAGCTGCCAGGAACCCACAGAAAACTTCTGGCTAGTTGTCCCCCAGACTTACCTCAGTTCTCCTGCCGGAGAGTCCAGCACACAAAACAAGTAAAGCAAAACCAAGGCAGTTCCTCAGAGCCAAGGAAAGGAATAGCTAATGCAAAGGAGAAGTAGCAACAGGGGGAAGGAGGGAGGGAAAGCAGTGCCTGCTGCAAGAGCTCCTCTTTAAGATCTACTGTGATGGTAAGTTCTTACATAACCATACTATTTCACTTCGAGGGGGCTCTTGCAGCAGGCAACGCTGGTAGAACAGAGTCCCAAGCAGTACTGAAACTGACCAAAGTCAGCCAGGAAGAGGCAAACAGACAACAGAAGGCTGTTCAAGAAAGCAGGCCCTGAAGGCCAGCTAGGCCAAAATTGGCCCTATGCTTGGAAGCAATGTCCAAGCTGTAATGGCGGACAAAGGTGTGAACCGAACTCCAAGCAGCAGCAGTACAGATGTTCGTAGCACACATTTCTGAAGGAGGCAGTAGAGGCGGCCATACCCTTGGTGGAGTAAACCTTGACTGCCCCAGGTAAGGGCTTGTCATACTGACGGTAACAGTATACAATGCAATTTGCCAACCACTTAGACAAAACACTACTTTGAAACAGGAGCCCCTTGTCTCTTGGAGGTGAATGAAAAAAATAACTGATCAGTCTTGTGAACCGTTGGGATGCGGCTCATGTAATAACACAGCACCCTGTGAACATCCAAGGTATGCAATAAGGCCTCCCCCCCCCGATAAGAATATTCAGGGAAATAAACAGGTAGGTGGATGAATTGGTTTAGCGTGAACTCAGACACCACCTTAGGCAGAAACTCAGGATTAGTACGCAAAGACACACTGTCTTTATGAAAAACTAAGTAAGGCTCTTTACACATCAGAGCCTGAAGCTTGAAAATCCTTCAAGTGGAAGTAACAGCAACTAAAAATAATGCTTTCCTTGACAAAGCACAGCTCACAACTCGTGGTTGGCTCAAAGGGAGGCAGCGAGCTTTTCCAACATAAAAAGAAGGTCCCATGGGGGGCGGGGTTCCAAATGGGAGGCTTCAAATGCAGGATACTCTGCAAGAACATGCAGGATACCTCCAGCTGGGCAACTGCTTTGCCCTTAATAGGTGTATCATACTCAGAGATAGTGGAAAGGTGCACCTTAAGCAAAGAGCACCCCAGACCAGAGTCAGAGAAGGAAAGGAGGTACTCCAAAATCAGATTCACAAGCAGGTGAAGGGATCTAAGTGGTGAGTGGTGACCCATATGGAGAAGCGCTTCCACTTCATGGCATAGGTGGCTTTCGTGGAAGGGTTTCCTGGCAGCCACCAAGACATCAGCAACCCTGGAAGATACTCCAAAGTGGGCGATAGCCAAGTCTGCAGGAGCCACGCGTAGAGATGCAGAGACTTGAGGTCTGGATGAACCAGGGTGCCCCGCTCCTGGGAGAGCAAGCTGGTGTACAGGGGCAAGGGAACAGAAGGTTCTACTGCCAGCTACTGTAGCAGAGGAAACCAGATCTGACGTGGCCAGTAGGGAGCTATGAGAATCTTGTCTGCCCCTTTGACTGAAGTTTGAGGAAAACTCTCTGCAGAAGTGGGAAGGGATACAGAAACCTCCCTTTCCAGGAGAGGGCTAACATGTCATGCCAGAAAACTCCAGACCCGGGATTAAACTAGCAGAAAAGCAGCAGTTTTGTGTTGAGAGTGGGGATGCAAAAAGGTCCAAATCTGGGCATCCCCATCTGTCAAAGAGGTCTTCGATTAATGAAGACAGAAGTTCCCACTTGTGCAACCTCAACCTGGACCAGCTTAGGCCGTCAGCCAGGATGTTTTGGATTCCTGGAACATGGATGGCTGCGAGTTCCAGGCCATGCTCGATGGCCCAATGCCAGACCCTCATGGATTCCCAACAAAGGGGGTAAGAATGAGTGCCCCCTTGTTTATTGATGCAGAAGACCATTAACATGCTGTCTGTCCATACCACTGGTGGGCTAGAAGAATGTGGGTCTCGACGGCCTGCAGAGCATACAGAACTGCTCTCATCTCCTGCACATTGAGGTGAAGATGTTGCTCCAACTCAGACCAACTACCCTGAGTCTTACAGTTGACTAAATGAGCTCCCCAGCCCAGTCCTGAGGCATCCTAGGTCAGGATCTGCCAAGGAGAAAAAGCCCAGAGGGGGACCCCTGGAGGAGAATGGAAGGGTTCTGCCACCACTCCAAGGTCCTTTTCACTGGAGCCGAAATTAGCACCAGTGAATCCAGGTTGTCAGTGCACTGATCCTACTGGGTTCAAAGTGTCCACTGAAGAACCCTCACATGGAGGCGGACAGGGGAACCATGGTTATAGCCACCGTCACGTGCCCCAGCAGACAAACATCCTGGCTGTAACATGACGACTGGAGAATATCAGGCGGGCCTGTGCAATCAAGTGTTCTGCCCTGTCCTTCGGCAGAAAAGCCTTGCCCTAGCCAGCCCACTGGTGCAGAGGTTGGATTTCCGCTTGTGACACAGACGACCTGGGTTCGTGAACGGACCCAGGGAGTCAGAGGGTCGGCTGTGGGAGAAGGACTGAGCATCCTATGGACTGCTCTCCTTCTCCCGGGGTTGGGAGGGTAGAGTGTCCAGTGCTCAAAGGACCCTGGCTGAGGCTGGGGAACCAAAGCGACTAGGCGCCTGTACGCTAGGGGGCAGGGCAGATGCTGGATGTCACTGCATGTGTCCGCCCCTGGGACAGCTTAAGGAAAAAATTGGGTGCTGAGGATGATGCCCACACCGGCACTTGGCCTGTATGCTCCCTGCCTCTCCACCGACCAATTACAACTCCATGGCATTGCCAGACAATGAACCCCACCTTGGGAGGGGAAGCCAAGGAGGCAATGTTGGTAGCCACTAACACCTTCTCCCATCGTAGACGGGCCTGATATGGTGCCGTAGCCCCACCATGGGGTGTAAGCCAGGGGGTATCGGAGGAGGTAAGGCAATAGGGGAGTGAGGCAGGTGCTTGGGAGCTGGAGCTGAATGTGGTGCAGCCAGCAGCAAAAAGCATAATAATAAAAAAAAAAGCCTTGCCCTGAGATGAGTCCAGCAGGAATGCACCTATGTAGTGGAGGTTTTGGCACAGAGAGAAACAAGACTTTGGCAGGTTGTTCTTGATCCCCAGGGTCTGGAATAGCTGAAGGGTGCTTTCCAGGGTCTATAACAGAGTCATGGAGGGGGCTGTGAGCAGCCAGTCATCCAGATACAAGAACACATAAAAGCCTTGCCTCCTCAGAGCCACAGCTACCACTGCCAGGCACTTGTTAAACGCCCAAGGTGCCGAGCAAAGACCAGAAGGGAGGGCCCAGAACTGAAAGTGGTCCTATTGAAAACAGAAACAGAGGAAGCGACAGGGGGCAGAAACAACCAGGATATGGAGGTAGGCATCCTGTATATCCAGAGAACAGAGCCAGTCCCCCTGGTGAAGGAGGGGCAATAGACTATGAAGAGTAACCATTCTGAATCACTTGTACTCTATGTAGAGGTTCAGGTGACTGAGGTCCAGAATTGGTCTCAGGTCCCCCGTCTTCTTGGGGACCAGGAAAAAGTGGGAGTTGAACACTTTCCCTCTTTGGCTCAGGGGGACAGGCTCTATGGCCCTTTTGCACAGAAGAGCCTGGATCTCTTCCAGGATAAGGACAATGTGGTCCCAAAGGTAATGGAAGGGTGAGGGAGAGTTTTCCAGAGGGGTGTCCAGAAACTCGAGGGTATGACCCCTTTTGATGATCTGAAGCTTCCATTGATCGGAGGTTACTGCACACCATCCATTCAGGTATAGGCAGAACCGACCCACGACTGCCTCCCCCAAGGCCTCCGCAGGGGGAGGGGGGGGTCAGGTAAGGAGTCAGACAGAGGTGACGGAGGTGGGCAGAGGAGCTGTGGGTGCTCTGGAGGTCCTAGGTGCAGATCCCCTGGCTGGCAGGGTACTGACTTTGCACGTGAAGGGGCCTTTCAACTGCTGACCCTTAGGGGTTGTCAAGAGGATCAGCGAATGAACTGGCATTGGTGATGCCATGACTGTGAGGGGTACATAGAATGTACCGACCTCAAGGCCTTGCCACATTCTTGAAGGCAGGAGAGGATATCCTGGGCATCTCCACTGATCAAAACAGAACCCTGGAAAGGGGCATCCATGATTTTGACCTGAACATCAGGGGTGAAACCAGACACCTTGAGCCCCGAATGGCAGCGAATGCAGATCCCTGCTGCAGCTCCACGCCCAGAAGCATCAAGAGTGTCAAAAGCTGCCCTCAGCACATGGCTGCCCACATCCAAACTGAATTTGAGGAGCTGGGCTGTGTTTTAGTGGCATCTTCAGGAAGGGATTGAACCAGATCCCTCGCCTGGTCTCAAATGGCATCCTGATACTGCCCCATATAGGCCAAACAGTTCTGAGCCCAGATGGCCAGAGCTGTAGAGTAATACACCCACTTGCCCAACTGGTCCAGCTGACAGGATTCCTGTCTGGAGGGTGGGTGCTTAGGTTTCTTAGTACGGTCATGAGCTGCATTTATGACCACTGAATCCACCATGGGGTGTTCAACAAAGAAGTCTTTGCCCACTGGCGCATGGTAGAGGTGATTCACCATTCTGGCCAAGGCCGGGGTGGTCGAGGGTTGGGTCCACGTTGCCTTGGTCACATCATCATAAGAATCGATGAGCAGTGGTACCACCAAAGGGAGGGTCTCCTTTTCTGGAGCTAAACAGCCAGTCAGCAGCACTCCGGGTACAGTTCCTCTGTCTCCCATCACATAAGCGACTACATGTGGTGCATCATGTCAAGGAAAAAAGGATTGTCAGGCGGAGACTTGGGGGTCTCCTTGAAAGGTTCACAATCACCAGAGGAATCCCAGAAGTCCTCCAATGAATCGGAGGAGGAAGAGGAGGACTTGTCCCATGATGGTTCACTGCTGGTACCGGCATCAGGGGGCAGCGGTCATCCTTGTATTGATCGGAAGACACCTTGTGACCCCCAGAAGACCCTGTGGTATGGGGGGGGGGGTTACTGGGTCCTGCCTGGTCTGAATCACAAAGAGAGGGGTTCTGGGGAGAAGGGGTAGAAGGGCACCTAGGTGCATCCTTGTCCTTCATAAAGGTCCACCAGGCCATGAATAAGGCATTACAATCCACCGGTGAAGGTCAACTGTAAGGTGGATAAGGGTAGTGGGGAGGAGGGTACACATACATTGGTGGGGGACGTGGCTGCAGGTACCCTGGCGTTGGACCAGCAGGTGCTGGCTAGGGCTCCCTGGGAGGGCCAGCGAGCAGTTGCATCTCAGGCTGAGGCAAAGGCAATGATGGCTGAGGAGTCGCTGGTGTGAGTGTTGGCAGGGCTGGCACCAGCCTGGTAGGCGAAGGCTGGTGGTTGATCTGGTGAAACAGCTTACATAGGCCCCTGAGGTGAGGCTGGCACCTGTGGAGGGGAATTCCCCCAAGGCAGGGCAGAGGCATCACCTATGTAGAGAAGGAGGCGGTGAGCACTTGCTCCGGGCAATGCCTGGAAGGGCTAGTGCTGGCCCGAGTCAGGGACAGACAAAGGCAACACCTTGATCGGGTGGGGGTGACAGGTTTAGACAGGCCACCAGAGGAACCAACCCCCATTGAGCCACCTGGATGAGGACCCATGGGTAATAAAGGCCTGAGCATCAGAGGCTGGGAAGCAGGGGATGAAGTCCGCTGTCGCGAAGAGCCGCCACCCATGATAGCAATGAAGGTGGGCGGTGGGACCACCGGCAACCCAGAGGGAGTGAGAGCTGCAGAGGAAGGAGGGGCTGGCCTCCCATGGGAGGAAGACCCCAAGGCAGAAGCCAATCTATGTGGTGACCTTGAGTAAGAGGCTGACTGAGGACAGTCACAGTGCTTGTGCTTCCTGCCAGACTGCTTCTCCTTCTGGAAGAAAGAAGAGGAAGATGCCCCGGAGACCGGGGAAGTAGGACAGCTTTTAGCCTGAAACAACTTCTCCATTGTGGCTATCTTCCACTGCAGCAGGTGACTCTGGAGAGTCTTCAAGTGGTGTCTCTGTTTGACCTGATTAAAGTCCTGGCAATGTTGGCAGGCCTCAGTACAGAGGTTGGGGCCAAGGCAGATCAGGCAAGAAGAGTGGCCACCTTTGGTGGGAATCTGCTTGCCACAGGTACACTTCGTCAGCCGATCAGAAAACGATGCTGGAGAAGAAGACAAACTTGAAAAGAAAACCACCAAAATGCAATGTTAACTCTGTAGAAAAAATTAAGAAAAGAATCGTGGGTAAATGCAGTTAGAGTAATAGCGGTCGACTGAAGTAGGCGTCCACGGAGATCAGACGAGCATGGGTAAACGGCAGTAAAAGAACTGATGTAGGTCTGGGGGACCATCTTTTATACCATAGGCGGGCATCAGCATGCTGACATCGGTTGGGGGCAGTCTCCCATTGTAGACTGCTAACTAGAAGTGTTCCGTGGGGTCCTGGCGCCTGGTGGCTTCAGTCCTATCAGTGTTGTCTGCTGCAAGAGCCCCCTCAAAGTGAGATCTGCAGCTCTCGAAGCCTAGATGCTGTGGCAGGCATGCTGGACACAGACACATAGGCGCCTTATGTCACTGCACACCACGTTCCACACCCCCGGAGGGGTCTTCTGAAAAATCCTCATGGCTGGCATTAATGATGCCCCATTCCTCCAGCCCAAATTGCCACCGCGGAACTCAACTGGAGACATTGCACTTGTGTCCATTTGCGGATGGCCTGGCTCTATGCCTCACCCCGGGGGGCAAGCTAAGGAGGCAATGCCGGTAGGTTCTCCCTACTGGCACCCTTGTACTGGCATCATGAAGGTCCATGCCTGCTTTATGGCCCCACCTTGGGGGGTAAACCAGGGGGTACTGCTGAGAGGTAAGTCCCAGGGGCGAGATGGGTGTCCAGGGTGAAGCAGGGGCTAAGCCTTCAGCAGAACCACAATGAAAAAGCATACTAAAAACAAAACCAAAAAAAAGCATTTAAGGAAGCCTACCTGAGACCATCATCTAGGGCCATGGCTGGCCATTTTCCTGTTTTCTGGGGCACCACCCTGTGATGCATCGCCAAGGCGTCCTGGGGGTGGGGGTGCTCAGTGTTTGGTCATCCATGCCAAGAACACCTTTACACTGCCAGCACTGGGAGCTGCCACTGAAGGGCTGCACAGCAACCCACCCACCCCGGGAGGGAAATGTCCAAGGGATGCTCTGAACTCCCTCCCTCCCTCCTGCTGCCTTCTGCTCCCAATATCCCGGACTGGGGCGTGAACTGGGGGTCACCAGTGTGCCAGAGTGATGACCCATTGCTTGGCACCATGGAGCCGGCCTCCTCCCTCTTTCTGTTGGTGACATCCCTCCTTATGCAGCCCAGCATCCTACTAGCCCTCCCAACTGCCCTGTCGCACTGTTTGGCTACCACTGACATAAGCTTTCGAGTACAAAAGCTGTTTTACTGAATTTCTCAGGTACATATTACAGAAATGAGAAATACAAACGAAGTCAAATATGAACTGAATGTATTACAGAACAGAATAGCATAAGGCTCAAATGGCATGTCCATGAGCACAGACAGCACCAGCAGTAGGTCCCACTGAGGTGGTGGTCCTCGCACAAGAGGAGACAGGTGATCCAGACCTTTGAAAAAGTGCCCAACCACCTTCTCCTGTACGGCTGTCATACTCGCCCACACCAGGTATGTGGATATGGCTGCCAGGTGTGCCTCAGGAGTTGTCACTAGCAACCCCAGTTAAGACAAGGACCAGAGGTAGTCGAGAATACTCCCAACTTAGCAGGTAAGCAGATCAAGCACCTTGTCTGGACACCAGATCAAGAACCTCTTCCACTTAAATGTATAGCAGTTGTGAGTCGACTTCTTGTGGGACACCTCCACAACATGGAGAACATCTTCTGAAAGGCCCAAAGCCTGGAACTCTAGCCAGTCAGGAACCAGTCAGAGGTGCAGGGGTTAGTGCAGAACCATGCCCTGATTTCAGGTCAGCAGGTTGGGGTTGACAGGCAACCATCATAGCGGCCTACTGCAGAGGCTGAAGAAATCCATGTACCAAAATTGCCTGGACCAGTCTGGGGATATCCATGCCTTGTTCTTCATGACCTTAAACACTATCTTGTGAACCAAGGGGAATGGAGGGAAGGCGTACAAAAGGCCTGGGGTCCAGGGCCATGAGATGGTATTCCCCTGCAGTGTCCCATACTGAGGGAGGGGTAGGCACATAACAACCCCAGTTTTCTGTTCTCCCACAAGACAAACAGATCCAACAGAGGGGTGCCCCACTGGAAGAACATGTGGCCTACCACCTCCTGATTCTGGGAACACTCATGCAACATCTCTCCAACCCAACTGATAGCATCCACCAGCTGGTTGCTCTCTACTGCAACATGAAATCACCAGGAGATCTGCCTGCAGGCTGCACATGAGGGTCCAGGTACATACAGCCTTCTGATACAATGGAAAGGAAAGCGTCCCACCCTGCCTGTTCAGGTAGAACATAGCAGCCATGTTGTCCCAGAATCAACGCACTGAATTTTGTCAAAAGCCAGACACTCTGCATGGAGCTACAGCAGGCTACTGTGGTATCTGGACTCCTGGGTGACCATAAACAATGGGCCCTGTGGTCTCCCAGGTGAGCTCCCCACCCCACCAGTGATGGAGCATGGTGGAGAGATGGGATTCCCTCATCCAGGTTCTGTGGGCAGAGCCGCCACTGGAAGGCACCCTGCACAGGTTGTAATGCCAGCACTGGTTGGTGCAGACAGCCTAGGCATGGGACCACTGCAGGCCCAACTCCCACTGCAGTGAGTGCATTTTCCAGCAGGCCCATTGGACCATGCAGACAGAAGCTGCCATCAGACCTGGCAATCAACGGAAGTCCCAGGCAGGGTGTGTGCACCCAACCTGAAATGACTGGGAAAAGGAGTTAAGGTTCAATGCCCCATCCAATGGAAGACAGGCGTTGGCCCACTGGGAGTCAAGTTCTGCCCCAATGAACAGCTGACGAGTTCTGACTTGACCAGGTTGACTAGGAGGCCCAAGTCATGGCAGATCTGGACAGCCAGATCCCTAGACCACTCCACAGCCTTCTTGGACGGCTTGTCTAACAGCCAGTCATCCAGGCAGGGATATACTCTGGCACCCAGGAAGGGCTCTGCAGGAAGGCTGCCACCACTGTCATGCACTCAGTGAAGACCCTGGGTGCAAATAAGAAGCCGAAAGGCATGACTTAAAACTAAAAGAGCACCCACTCCTCCCAGAAAGTACAGTTATGTAAGAACTTACCGTAACAACTGATCTTTGAGGAGTGTCTCTTGCAGTAGGTAATAACACTTGGGTTGTTGCCAGAGATCGCTGTGGCGCACGGCAGCTCTTCTAGCAGTCTTTTATCAGGGGCCGCCCACAAAATGACACCAGCTTCCTGTTTTCTATATAAGCATGGGTGGTCCCTGGTATCCTCGGTTCCCCATTCATCTTGCTAAGCAAGGATCAAGGGGAACCCAAGGTACCAAAGCTATTCCAACCCAAAAGTCACTGGACCAAAATATGTTCTCCTAGAGAAGGAGAGGGATGGAGGGCGGGATCAGACCTACTTCAAGAGACACTCTTCAAAGATCTACTGTTATGGTAAGTTCTTATGTAACTGTACTATCTTCCACAGAGTGGTCTCTTACAGTAGGTAATACACTTGGGAAGAATTCCAAGCAGTATACCCGAGATGGGTGAACATTATGACAGAAGGCCTTGTAGGACTGCTCGGCCAAAGGCCATCCAACGGCATGAAGCAATATCCAAATTGTAGAGCTTCATGAATGTATGGACTGTGGACCAGGTGGCCACATTGCAGATATCTGAAATAGAGGCTTCTTTAAAGCAAGCCACAGTAGTGGCCATAGCTCTAGTGGAATGGGCTTGGACAGGTCCTGGTAAGGGTTTGTTGTATTTTTTATAACAAAATGTACTAGATTGTGCCAAACAGTTAGAAAGGGTTCTTTTAGCAACTGGGAGCCCTTCTCAGCCCGAGGCAAAGGTAACAAACAATTTAAAAGTCTTTCTGATCGATTCTGTTCGATTAGTACAGTAATGCAATATATGATGGACATCTAAGGTATGTAAAAGATGTTCACCTTGGTTGGAGTATTCAGAATAGTATACTGGTAATTCCAGGGATTGATTTAGAGTGTGTTCAAACACCACCTTAGGAAGGAAGGAAGGGCTGGTACGAAGTGCCACCCTATCTATGTGAAAATTAAATGAGGTTCCTATACATGACAGCATGAAGCTTGGAAATACGATGAGCTGAGGTGACAGCCACTAGGAATAAGGCTTTCCATGAAAGAAAATGGAGGTCACAAGTGGTCACCAGTTCAAAAGGCTCAAGAGTTAATTTTACTATTAGAAAATTGAGATCCCACCAAGGAGTGGGACGTCTAATAGGTGGTTTGATATGCAACATTCCTTTCAAAAATATTTTGGCTAGATGGTATTGGTACAGTGATCTGCCATCTAGCGGTTCATGGAAAGCTGAAATAGCAGCCAAATGGACTTTGATGGAGGAATAGCTCAGACCCGACTTGGACAGCAAGGCCAGGTACTCTAGAACTTTCATCAGTGAGCAGGAATAGGGATCCAATGATCGAGAAGCAGCCCATCTGGAAAAGCGTTACCATTTGGAGTTATACATTTCTCTGGTTGCTGGCTTATGTGAGGCCAAGAGAATACTGGCAACAGGAGAGGACACTTGTAACCTGGCTATGACAGCATCCTCAGGAGCCAAGCATGAAGCTTTAGGGCCTTCAGGTAGGGATGCAACAAGGTCCCATGACTCTGAGTCAAGAGGTCTGGTCTGACTGCCAACAGAAAGGGTTTCTGTACTGAGAGTTATTTAAGCAGAGGAAACCACACTTGTTGAGGCCACATGGGAGCTATCAGGATCATTGTAGCAGGTTCTAGTTGAAGTTTCAGTCGAGTCTGTTGCAGGAGAGTGGGGGGGGGGGGAAGCATATAAGAAGAGTCCTGTCCATGGCTGGGACAGGGCATCTATAGACCGTCCCTTTTTGCTCTGGATAATGGAAACATATTTGGGGAGACGGTGACTGAGTGGGGAGGCAAACAGATTCATCTGTGGAGTCCCACAGAGGTGGAATATTTTTTTTTTTTTTTTTTTTGAGTACTTCGCTGTGAAGCGTACATTTGTGCGTGGATGTCTGGTGTCTGAGATGGTCGGCCAAAAGATTGTCATGTCCTGGCAAATGGACGGCTGTTAGTATCAGGTGTTGCCAGATGGCTTCTTGCCTGACTGCAAGGGTTTCGGTGCATAGAGTACAGGACTTCGTACCTTCTTGCTTGTTGAGGTAGAATACCACTGCAGTGTTGTCTGACTGGATCAGCAATGGTCCTGGAGTCAAATAGGGTCGAAATGCCTGAAGGGCTAAGTGGACTGCCTTCAGCTCTAGGAGACTGATGCGAGAAAGAGAGAGAAGTGGTCGACTTGCCTTGTGTCCGATAAGGACCCAGGTGTGTGCCCCATCCTTCCAGGGAAGCATCCGTGGTTAACGTCTGTGTGGGAGAAAGGGACTGAAAGGGCATTCCTTGACATAAATTGGTTCCAACTGTCCACCAAGTCAGGTGGAACGAAGAAATCTGTGGTGAGCAGGGTGAATGGGAATATACAGGAAGGCATCCTTCATATCTAGGGCACAAAGCTAATCTTCCCATTTTCAGCACTGGCATGATGGAATTCAGGTTTATCATGCAAAAACATTTGTACTGGATGAAAAGGTCCAGTTTTCTGAGGTCTCCAATTTGTTTGGGTACTAGAAAGAAGTGGGAGTAGAATCCCATTTGATGTTACAAGGGAGGTACTGGATAAATGGCCTGTTTGACCAGGAGAGCCCTCAATTCCTCTTGAAGGATGGGTATATGATCTGATGGGTAATGAATATTTCAAGGAGGACAGGGGGGTTGGAAATAAATTCCAGAGTATGACCCCTCTGTATAATCTGGAGTACCCATTCATCTGAAGCGATTGTTTGCCAGGCTTCCAGATGGAGGGCAAAATGACTGCCCACAACCTCCGAGGCCTGGTCAAGGAGGCATGGAAAAAGCCCTAGTGGGTCACTGGCCACTGGGCTGTCCAGCCCTACCTGGATGGTGGGAGCGGGTGCCTCAGGCAACAGAGGTTTTGCCTCTTGTTGGTTGAGTACGACCTCTAAAGCCACCTTTATTGGTACCTCACTATTTCCACCTCTTTTTGGAATACAGGGAGGACTGAGTAAGGTAGGTTGTATGCAGAGTATGGTACATGCCATGAACCATACGTAGGGGTTCTGCCTGATGCCTGTAGGTCATCTAGTAAGGTTTGAGTACCTGGCCCGAATAGCTTGGACACATTAAAAGGGGCGTTAGCTACTTTGTGTTGGACATCAGGTGTAAAGCCAGAAATGCGGAGCTAGGCATGGAGATGCAAAGAGACGCCAGAAGCTGACAGGCGGGCTGCGGTATCTACAGCATCATAGCCCGTCCTGAGTAGGTGTCGGGAAACAGAATTGCTAGTTGACACTGTAGCCAATAATTGTTCCCTTTCCTGTGAAGGAGGGAGTTTACTGATATCAATGGCAGAGGACCCAAGGGTAAGCTGGTATTTAATCATACGACCCATGTAATTTAGGATTCTGATATTCCTGGTACTGGAGGAACATACCTTTTTCCCCAGATAGTCAAGTCTTCAAGATTCCTTACAGGAGGTAAGGAGCTCATATGTTTTGGTCATTTAGTATGATCATGAGCAGCAGTAATGACTAAAGAATCCGCTTCGGGGTTAGTGGAAAGGAAAAGATGATCCAGAGGAGCTTGATAAATGCAATCTGCCTTGCGGGGAACACCTGTAATAGCTGAAGACTGATGCTAGGCTGCAAGCATGGTATTGTGGTAGGCTTGGATTAGTGGGGGAAAACACTAAAAACAGGTTCCTCTGGCAGTTCAAGATATTCTGCCATGTCCTTACGTTGCTTGTCATGTTCTGTGGTAGAGAATCCCATGACTTTTTGTATTTGAACCAGCATTTCATGTAATGAAGGGTCATCAGGAGGAGAGGCTGCAGAATGTCTGGGCAGGTCCTCAACCAAGGAAAAGATTTCCGAAAAAGGAGACGGAGGAGGGAAATCCAGCTCCTGGAACTCGGTCTTCAAGGTCACCGGTGGTCAACTGGGAATTCTTGTTCATCTGATAGAAAGAGGCAAACAGGGTGGTAATGGATCCCTGTCACCATGGAACCTCTTAGGAGGAGGAGTAGGAGATCAGGGTGGATCGCCCTGCTCTCCTGGAGTGCCGTATGGCATTCAAAATGTGCCCTACTACAGTAGAAACATCCAGTTCCTTCTGAGGAGGAGGGGGGTTAGGAAGGGGGAGTGTTGAGAACCTAGGGGGATGATGGAGGGGATTGGATGCATAGCCTGAGCAGGTCCTGCATCTGGGTAGTAAAGACCTGGGTCCTGATCTCTGTCCACCTGACCTCTGTAAGTAGCTACCTGGGAAGGTTGAGGGGCAGTAAGAATGGCATAAGCCGTTGGCTTCCCTTGAGGAATGCAGGGCCTCATCGACGGGCCCGCAGGGGAAGAAGGATTATAATGTAAATTTGAAGGTGCCAGCGACGGGAGAGTAGCCCCCATTGATGGAGCGGCATTAGAACCCATGTAGGGTTTTTCAATCTGTACTGCGTTTTAAGCACTGGAAAGCACCATCGACAAGAGAGTATGAGCTCCCATTGACTAAGACATGGTGTGAGGGCACGCTGTCAACGGAGGGACACCTGGAATGGTGGCCGTTGACGCGCGCTTCAGCATGGAGCATGAAGAGGGTTTCCCCTTCTCCTTTTTGTGCTGAGGAAGAGAATCAGAGGAGGGTGAGCCCTTGGGACGGGCCCCCTAATTCTCTAAGACAGACATTTTCTGCTCCATTAATAAATGCTGAATCTCAAGGAATCGTCATCGATGAGTTGCCTGATTAAATTCCTGACAATAAGTGCAGGAACTGGTGTCGTGTGTGGGTCCCAGACACCATACACAAGAGGTACTGTCAAAGCAATATATCTTCCTACCGCAATGGCAGGAATGAAATAATGTTTGTTTGTTTGAAGATTCTTTAGACATTCGTTTTGTAGCTCAAATTCTAGCCGACGACTGCTGTTTAGAAGTTGCTCTAGCAGCTGCGCATGAGCTGAAGACAGTGGGAAAATGAACTGAGGATATCAGGGACCACCCACACTTATATAGGAAACAGGAAGCTGTTGTCATGTGTGGGCGGCACCTGGTAAAAGACTGCTAGAAGAGCTGCTGTGCATCACAGCCACCTCTGGTGATGATCCAAGTGTATTACCTACTGCAAGAGACCACTCCGTGGAAGATCTAAAGGTACCGGTGATGGCATGGATGAACAGGAGTATTGAAGAACATATTATGGAGATCCAGGGAGTAGAACCACATGCCCTTTTTCAAGGATGGAATGATTGGCACCAATACAGAACACCTTCAATGGAGCTGGAGGATTTGGAGGAGATACATAGGAAGGATTAGCCAATGTATCTTTAGAACAAACTTCTTGGTAAGTGTTACAAGACACAGCATCTTTGGCATGTAATTTGATAATGACTGGTCATAGAGGGTCACACATCATAATTTGCTATGGGTAAAATAAATTCCAAGAGATTTCCTCCTTTTGGTAAGTGACCTGTATGATAATGTCTAGTTCAGCTGAGTACCTGAAAAACAAATAAAACAAAACAAAAAAAGAGTGAACAGTTAAGTTACCTGGGAGGATGGGGCAAGGGCGGAAATATCTCCAGTTTCAAACCCCTGCCTGGTAGCTTAACTTGTCACTCTTTGTTTGTTGGTTTTTCAAGTACCCGACTAACTGGACATTATCTGAAGTGAAGGTGGACAATCTCAGCCTAGCCCTTTGTTGCATCATGACAGCCATGGCATGGGCACATGAAATGCCCATGTCCAAGGACATCTGCAACTGGTGTTCACCAGCAACTTTCCTTGGTCTTGGGGCATCTGGGACACTTGCTACTGATCAGTGAGGAGGAGAGGGAGAAAAACACCAACAATCCCAAAAAGGGAATGACCACAATTTGCCATCTTGACTGAGTAGCTGGCCTGCCGGAGATCCAGGGAGGTGTTTGCATATACCTTTTAGGTCGCATAATCCAAATTCTTGGGACTCCTTTTTGGGAGTTTGCCCACATCTCTGGCCTTTGACGAGGGGCAGTCAGAAAGCCCCTGAAAGGGTACCTGTGGGACCACATACTTGCAGACCATCAGGGTAGGGGGGCATAGGGCAGGATACTGAAATGCTGCCAAAGCTTAAGGGTCGGTTCCAAAATGGCCTCAGCCAAAGGGAACATGATCCCTGGGGACTTGCCCCATCTAGGATCTTGGTGAATGGATACTAAGCCTCTTTTGCATTGGTTCCAAGGGGACCTTTATGGACTCTGACATGAACTGGAGCAAAGCACCAAAAGATGTTGAACCATAGCTGCAAATCAATCCTCCAAGGATTCTTGACTGAATATCTGAGTCCTGGTTGAGGCCATCGCCAACTCTTCTTCGAGGCCTGAGGATTCCTCAAAGATGGCCCTCGGCCACTTTCCACCATGGACCACGCAAGTGGCAGGGCAGGACTCCTTGCTCAGGGCTACAAACTGTGGCTGTGTTGGAGGAGCCTTCACCCAAAGTGTCAGCGAAGCAGACACATGATCTGCTGATTTTGATGGGCCAGCAAGGGAATGGCAGGAGGGGGTGGCTAAGGAACCGTTGAACCAGGGGGCACAGCAATGCCCCTCCCTGCAATGGCCCACTGCTGCCTGATGAAGGCCTTGCAGCATCATCAAATACACTGTCAATGCCTCTTCACACACATGGATGAGGAGGAGGTCAAAGAGCACTGATGACTATGCCTTCCAACTGAGCGAGGCCAAGAGTGCAAGCGAAATCTTGACCATCAGCCTGGGGGTCAATGTCAATAAGAGTCTTCTGGAGGGCTGTGCAGACCATCTTCTTGGGCAGCGAGATCAAAACAGTTCTAGAAGGCATGACTGCCAATGGAGGTAGCTCTCAAGGCAACTCAGCCAAGGGTTCTAACTGGTCCTAATACTCCTGGGTGAGGACAGGGAGCACAGGGGTCTGGGAGATGGACTCCTGGCTGATCTCCTTCAACAGCCAGTTGACTGATTCAAGAAACATCTCTCTCAGAGTTGAGGTTGACTGGTCCGAAGGAGTTACCAGAGCCCTCGATTGGGCCCTCAACCTAAAGAAGCTTGACCAGAGATGAGCAGTCAGGGGAGCCGAGTGAGCAGAAAGAGCCTGATCATTCTCAATCTCACAACCTGCAGTGAGAAAGGCTTTCCTCAATGATCTGGAGGGCTATTCACATTTTCCTGAAATCAAAGAATGACCCTCCAGTGCTGGTCCCAGCCGGGAACAGTGCCAAGACTGACAAGGTACCAGAAGCAGCTGCCCCACCTCTTCTTCCATGACTGTAAGTTGTGCAGCTGACTCGACAGCCGCCAAAGCAGACTATGTTTTTTAGGCCTACCGAAAGCCAACCTGGCCTTTCATTCCTCGATGGATGCTGGCAGCATGCCACAGCACTGATTGCAATTTTCGATTTCATGTTGGTAGCCTAAGCAGTTCATGCACATGTCATGAGATGTCATGGCCAAAGTCTTTTGCCTACACTGGGCACAAAACTTGAACCCCTGTCTCTGCCTTTCTGTCATAACTGTGATTGACAGAGTGAAGTCGGAAGAAGCAGAAGCAACTTTTGATTTGAAACTGCACCTGAAAAGTCAAAATTTGCAAAGAAAACTGCTTTGAAATCTCTAAACCCTTCTACAAATGCAGAGGTGTGAAGGAGGCCTGTCCCTTCCCATGGAAAGAAAGATGACTTAGCTGTCTCCAGGGGGAACTGCCTACATGTGGATAGTGAACTGAATCCAAGCCTTTAGAAAAGGTGCTCACACTCTGAAACCTAGATAATTTCCAAGACTCCCAGTAAGACATTCTCTCATATTCAACTAACTTAGAGCTGCTAACTAACACTCTGTGGAAGTGTGTGTGTGTGTGTGTGTGTGTGTGTGTGTGTGTGTGTGTATCTCTGCCTTTCAGCTTCTGAAAGTGCTGGGAGGTTCCGGCTCACGCATTTTGTGGCAGTCTTTATAAGATCAGATGCATCTTCTAATGACCAGTCTGTGAGAAACAGGGGTTGGGGTGCCAGTTATGGACCTAACACATCAATCATCTACTCTAAGTAGGGCCAAATGTCTTTACAGGACCACCAAGAATGAATAAGAGATCCCTTCTTTGCTAGACGTTTCCAGCAGTAATCCACCTGAATTAGCCCTAAGGGCCACAGGGGTTCTATTCCACCTATGTAGGACTTTTGCATGGATAAGTTGATATGTAACATCTCTGAAGGACAAGTGGGACCTCCACCAACAGCCTAGGGACAGAGAGTTTGTTTTAGCTGAAAACATTGGTAAATAACAGAAACTGACATTTTTAAACCAGCACTTGGGAGTCAGTTTTTCATTAAAACACTACTTGCACCACTATATAATGCAAACAGAACCTAAGTTTGCACCAGCTTTTTGTGAAATCTCAACCATTTTGACCCACATTTTTGTACAAAACATGTTTTTTTGCCCTCAATTCTGGGGAACCCTCAGGAAAAACAGATTATAAGATTTTTGTCAAACGGAATTGTCCATTTTTTTAAATGGAAAATCACTGTCTCCAACAGCCTTCTCAGGAGAATTTTGGTATAGATTCTGCTAGTTCAATTTCCCTGTGGAGGGGTTGTGGGATAACAGATGGACCAAACACCGAACTTCAGTTTCAACACACAATCTGTGTGTGATGTTTATTCAAAATACAGGAAATCACCTTCCGCAATGGCACATTCCTTCTTCAATACATCAGTTTGCAGCAACAGACTATATATGTCCTTCCTTTGCACTTGTCAGCACCTACTGACTCACTGATCTAACTTTTCTGTTGAGATTTAGCCTCTCCTAAGTGGGCCGTGTTTACTTGGGTGGTGGGGGCTCAAATTAAAAAAAAAAAAAAGTTAAAAGACAAAGAACCTCAGCGCAGAAGCACTGAAACAAGGGTTACCCCAAAGGGCATTGACAATAAGCCAAGTTTCAAAAGAAACACAGCATCACACATACTTCCATAATGCAAAGCATCATGAGATATATGCAAATCACCATGACGTGTTCAGTTTACAGCAATTTACATGCATTTTAAATAGCACAACTTAATTTTTTATCATACAGTCCCTAGTAATTTTTTTATTTTATCAAAAAACACCTAGTGCCATGGTATTTTCAACATCTACAGGTTTTATACACGTAAGGTATATACATTAAAGTATTTTATGACACAGTGCCATTGCATACTAAATCCAACAACGAGGAACACAGCCTGTTTTTCTATCAGCTCGGAGGTCACAACAATAACCTCCCAGTACGAGGACCTAAGAGGGATAAGGAAAATTAAAGAGTACACTATAGCTTGGTCAAGAAAGGGGAGAGGGGCCCATAGGTGGCCAATCTTATGGACTAGACAATGTAAAGGATAGATCAGGCTAAGAAACAGAAGAACTGTTGCAAAAGATTTAAGAACGGTCAGTCCTTAAAAGTGGCAGGATCGCCCTGTCACATTCCCATTGGATTTTTTTTTTTTTTATATGCCCTCTTCCTGTCTCCAGCACCCATCTACCCAGAAGCTCACAGGGAACCCCCAGCAGTCCTACCTGTGATCACCATCCTCCATGGTGCCTTGGTTCACCATCCAGGCGAGGTGGTCAGGATGAATAGTACCCCCCTCGTCTCTGCATCATCAGAAGGCATCGCAGGTAGTGGTGTGGAGCCTGGATATTTCAGAGACCCGCAATGCTGGCACTGGGGCTATTTTCCATGTTTCTCCCAGCTATCTTAAGATGTCAGTATGCCAGAGAGGCAGTGTAGGGGCACACATTACCTCATGCCCGCTGCATACCCAGCTGACATCCTCCCTCCCAGTCTGCCAAATGCTGTACTACCATCTGTGGTCACCCAGGTGGCTACACTGCTGTGAAGGCAGTGGCCCTCCCTCCCTGGAAAGAGTTCTCTGGGGTGTTCAAACCCCTTCCCCCAAGCTTACCATCAGACACCCCAACCTCATTTCCAGACCCAGGTTGCTGGCATTGTGAGTGGCAGCCCCACTGCAGAGTCGATAGAATTTTTTATTTGCCTCATTTAGGAAGCATACTGTGTCCTAAATCAATCCCCTGCCTCCTTTGAGCCACATCTTAAGCTGAGCAGGAACACCAGAATTGCAGCAAGTTAATGAAGGTCCCAAAAGTTGTTTAAGGATCCTTCTGAGCCACAGGTGTCCCCAGAAGTCTTCTCATAGAACCTGGTACTTCTGTTACATCGGCTGGAAGGACATGAACAATTCTGCAGAGGAAAAATAAGTGGGACATTCTAGTTATCCCCCAGATCTTCACCCTACCCAGGAACTGCAACAGTTATTGATATGCAGGCTGGGGGTATGCAGTATTCACTTCCACTGCTCTAGATGTTAAATTATTAGCTCTTGACTCAGTTTGAGGAAACACTTCCAGTCCTCTCAACTGTGCCCCGTGGAATGTGACATGTTATGGAGTTTGAGAAAGTCATGTGTGAGGATCCAGGAAAAAAAAAAAAAAAAAAAATGGCAGTCCTTACCCCACAGATAAGGCCATTCCAAGGAATTACAAGTCTTTTCTATCTCAACTGATACCACGGCTACAGGGGTATGGGACCCTTTGGTTGTAAATATGACCTCAATTATCAGCAATATGTTATCTGCATCCATTTTTCCTCACAGAAAGTCTACTTGGAATTTACTAATAACTAAGCAAGGGCCGGGTTTTAATGTGGTGACAAAAATCTCAGTAGCATCCGGATTTATGAGAGGTAACTGCAACAGACCTGGGTGTCTTTCTCAAGCTAAGGAAGGAAGGACAGTTATGGAGAGCTTCTAGCAAAGACTGTGGGAGCTTCCTTAAATGTAGTGAGAAATTCTGGTGTAAAGCTGTCTTAAAAAGGACTGATACCAGTGGACAGGGAAATCATCCAGACCTGAGGATTAAAAGCTTGAGAGGTCTTTAATAGGTCTAGAAATCTCCTCGGCACTCATGGAGGATTCAAGGGATGCTCAAATTTCTTCAAGCAGTGTTGTGAGTGACAAATCCCCAAGAAAACCACTGAGTGAAAAGGTGTTAGTTCCTTGTTTATAGATTAGCGCAGAAATCTCTGAACCCTTGATAAATGATTTATGGTCTGTTTGCGCCTTCCCTGTTGCGCTCTTTGAGGATATTTTTTTTGTCAGTCAGTTGTTTTCTAACCTTGCAGGTCAGAAACATGTCAGCTTTCTTCCTGATACCCAAAACCTTAGACTAGTTCTAGTTACTACATTCTGAACCTTATGTCTTCCCCCAATTATGTGCTAAACTGAACCTGTGTCAACATCTTTAGTGACATTCCTTGTAAAGTAGTTTTCAGATTTACTTTTAGTCCAGTTTAAGAAACTGGCATTCTAGAACAACAAGGTATCTAATTTCCATCGGGCTGATTTATTATGTCTTACAGAGATGTGTACTGAAAGTTGGACCAGAGTGGAATCTAAGATAATTATGGGTCTCATGTGAAGCTGGGCTACCATTTGAAGCAAAATTTTAGGAACTGGAAATGTGAAGAGGCCAATATGATTACTTGTACCGTGAGGAGCACAAACAAAAAATAAAATAACTACCATTAGGGTTCAGCTCTATTAATAAGTTTTTCCTCCCCTCCTATATGACTCAGCACAAGAGAGTTTACAAAATACAAATAATGTACACGAAAGTCAGTACTAAAATCTTTTTTAAAAAAAGAAGTGTTTTAAAATTAGTACAAAGTAAGCAAAGAGCACCAATAATGTCACTAGAACTATTTTAAAATATATGCCGAAATCCCAAAATGCGCAACAGCGGTACACTCCTGCGCATGTATGGATCTATACTCTGGCCAGCTCTTGTGCATGAATATTTCGGCACCTATTTTAAAACGTATATAGTGACACTATCGGTGGTCAGTTTTCATTGTGAAATGGCAAATATATTCCAGCATGGGGATCTGCATGCTGCAAACAGCTTTGTACAATGGTCATGCGAAAAGCTGTACTTTGTGCCAGCACTCCCTTCTAGACGCGTATTCTCTGTATGCCTGTGCTTCCAGTGGATGGCTCATTTCAGGTCGGGCTGACAAAACTAAATATTGCTAAAATAGGCAAAAATGGTAAGAATAATTTGTTTTGGCATTTATAGGATCATTATGGAGATCATGTGTGACCAATATGTACACAGAGGCACACTGCTATGGTCTGAAGAAAAAATGAGGGGCAAAGCTGACAGTGCCCCTTTAAACCAAGCAGTACTAGTTAAATATGTAAATAATTTGGTTGACAGAACAAGCCAAAACATCATTACATCTGATTTTCCTTTTGCTTTATTCCATTCCGGAGGCAAGACAGAGTATTCTGAAGTTCTTAAAAAGTTATTGGTCCTTTGCCAGGTTCACCAGCATGGATGTAAGCAGATCAGATAAGGGCACTGCTGTGCTGCTGACTATCATAAACATTTGCTGGCAAAACCCCGACGTACAGTATCTGCATTATAAATACAGTGTGTGATCTCTGGGAAGAAGATCTTAGTTGTTGGGTCTAGCCCACCCAGTGGCGCTGAGGGTTGAATGAATGAAACTTTATTTAAATGGCGCCTTTCTTAAATGAAGGCACCTTACAATAATTTAAAACAATAAATAAACACAAATCCATAAATAATTAATACTACACTAAATCTGAGCTCCAAATCACAATCAATTAATTAAAATTAATCTTAGACCATAAATAGGTCTTGAGGGCCCTTTTAAACTCCTCCACGGTCGCACACTGATGAAGCGGACGGGGTAGAGAATTCCAGAGGGTCGGAGCAACAAACGTAAAAGCACGAGCACCTGATGACTTTAAAGAACCCCTCGGAACCTCTAGCAACCCGTCCGCTGAGCGGAGAGATCGCCCGGGGCGGTAGGGAACCAAAAGCTAGTCTGGACCCTGTCCGTGTAAGGCTTTGTAGGTCAAAAGACCAACTTTAAAGGTGATCCGCCACTGAATCGGCAGTCAGTGCAGATCGCGTAATACCAGCGAGATGGCGATAGAACAGATCTACCCGTCAACAATCGGGTCACAGCTGCCTGCACCAGCTGTGTAAGCGGCGACATCAACCCCAGGAAGCCCTAGATAAATGGGGTTGCAATAATCCAGGCATGAGGTCACAAAAGCATGGACCAACGTAGGAAGGTCAGCTGGCGGAACAAGGTGCTTAATCCTAGCGATGTTCCTAAGTTGATAAAAGGAAAGTCTGACAACTGCTGACACCTGCAAATGCAGTGTCAATTCGTTATCAAAAATCACCCCCAGGTTCCGCACCCATTCAGAGGTAGGGAGCTGGATACCTCCCAGAAATAAACCTGAGGATAAACCAGCTCCCATCCCCTCTACCCTGTGACCTGGGTCCACAACCAATACCTTAGTCTTCTCTGAGTTCTTTAACCAGCTTGACTTCATCCAGCTTTGGATTTCGGGCAAGGCAGCTATTAATGACCGAGACAGCTCTATCCTGGTCAGGTGCAAAAGACAGGCAGAGCTAAGTATAATCTGCATAGCAGTGAAACTTTAGCCCATACCTTCTTACAATGTCTCCCGAGGGGCAGCATATACACTGCAAACAACACGGGGGACAACACTGAGCCCTGGGATACCCCACATGACAATGAGAGTGGGCAGGAAGAATTTAATTCAGACACCACTCTGAGTCCTGTCAGAGAGGAAAGATCTAAACCAGCAGACAGCTGTCCCTGACAGACCACAGAAACTCCAGGTGCGCGAGAAGTACCCCATGGTCCACAGTGTCAAAAGCTGATGAGAGATCAAGAACGAGAATGGAATGATTCTTCTGATCTCTAGCCATCAGGAGATCATTGAGCACCTAAACTAGCGCTGTCTTGGTACTATGCCTCTTTTGAAAACCAGACTGGAGGGGGTTCATAGATGTCATGGATGGTTAAATGGTTCTCCAATTGTGCTGCCACCACTTTCTCAATAATCTTCCCAACAAAGGGAAGATTAGAGATTGGCCTGTAGTTAGCATGGCAGTCGGGGTCCAAGGTAGCTTTCTTCAGGAGGGGTGTCACCACCACCTCCTTCACGGAGCTAGGAAACTCACCCGTTTCCAAGGGGCACCAGACTATCCATGCTAGAACCGGGCCAATAGTCTCAAGACAACCCTTTAATAGGGAAGTCGGGCCCGGATCAAAACTACAGCACGTAGGGCGCATACTCTGGATAATCCTCATGACATCAATGAACTCAGACCAGTCAAAGGAACTCCAACAAAGACCGGAGGGAGCAACTAAATGCCGATCAAAAGCGTCACCAGCAGAGGGAGCAGTTCGGAGTACTGCCCTAATGTCAGCCACCTTATCTGCAAAGAAGCGAGCAAGCCCGTCACACTCTAATTGTGAAAAAGCTTTCCGAACCTGGAGACAGGCTGGGTTGCACAGTCTGCCAACAGTTCGAAAAAGCTGAGCTGGTCGGTTCTGAGCAGCCGCAATCTCTCTGGACAGGAACTCTGCCTTTTTACGAGAGATTGTGGAATGACGGAGTTGATGATGTTGCATCAATCTAAGATGGTCGGCATCGAGGGCAGTTCTCCGCCAACAACACTCTAATCTTCATCCTTGTTGCCACATCTCCCTCAAGGCCTCATCAAACCATACAGACCGAGGTCAAATGGGGACAGGACGAACGCGGACAGGAGCAATTTGATCCAGAGCCAAGGAGATGGCCCTATTATAGGCCAGCACCAAAGCATCGGGATCATTGCTCACTTCAGAAAACTCTGATAGGTTATGTGCCACTGTCAGACCCTCAGAGCTAATATCTCATAAAGAGCAGCACCTAACCATCTCCACAGGGGTAGGTCTACATGGGGAAGGGTGTGTGCAAAAACTGAAGCCCACAGTGTAGTGATCGGACCAACTGATGGGTTCCACCCCCCACATCAGTGGCCTCAATCCCCAGGAGGAAGATTAAGTCCAAGGAGTGACCACTCTTATGCGTGGCAGAAGTAACCACTTGTGTGAGAACCAAAGATGTCATTAAGTGGAGGAAGTGTTGTCCAAATTGTGAATATTCATCATTGATCCAGGCATTGAAGTCAACCAGGACCAGGGTTGAGGCACTAGATGCCACGCCGGCGACACAGATTTGTGAACAAGCTTTGGCTGCCGGGGGTTGGCAGGGGAGAGAATTGAGCATCCGAGGACTGCTCTCCTCTCTCAGGGAGGAGGAGGGCTTCCGCCCTGCTCGCCGATTTATCTCTGCAGTGGCGGGGGGGAAGAGTTGCGGTCAGAAGGCATGGTGCCAACGTATGCATCGGTGGGGAGGGGGCAGAGGGAAAACTGGAGGAAAACAGGAGCGGTCAGGCTCCATGATGCCTCTCCTGCACCTGACCCAGCTTCCCCAACTATCTGGATTTCGTTTCGGGGGTGGGGGAAGCCAGTGTCCCTTTGTCTCAGCCCTGTCATGGGGGGTGTAGGGGAGGCTGGGAGGGGAATGGAGAGCTGGAGACTGAGTCCCCTCCAAGGAAAGGGCCAGAGCTGCCTGCCAGGCTCCCCTGGAATATAAACAGAGAATAGGAAAAAAAGAAAGTTGCTGGAGCTGCCATCTTTGTTGCAGATCCACACGAATTACAAAAGCTGTAATTAAACATGGCCATAAAAATAGCTGATTGAATTTAAAATATCCAAATGAAGATTCTAAGATTATGAGGAATATATTACTGCTAAAATAAAAGGTAAAGAAACAGTCACGTGAGTTCAAAGCGGCTCAGTGTCAGGGTTGATATGTGCCGATCCAAAGTTAAAAAGTACCAGCAAAAGTTGATTTAAATGATATATTATGTTCCCTTTTAAAAAAAAACCTGATTTCAGTTAGATAACTTTGAAAAATGTCAGAGTTAGATGCAATTCAGTTTATAGTTCATATACTTTTGCAATTTTTAATACAAGGACTTTATCCTTCAGTCCCTCCCCATTGGCCCCCTTCTGCTGTTGAACCCCAATCCCTTCACTCCACCTCCACGATTTAGCCCATCTACTTCTTACCTCGTTGTGAGAGTGGGTGCCATGGATGGTGGTGGTGTGGTGCCTTCAAGGTCACAGCATCATCCTGTGGACAGGTGTTCTTTGTTGCCCATTACTCCCCTTGAGTCAGAGCCGATGGTGTGCAATGGCACATACACAGACTGTGAAGACAGTGCACACTTTCAACGCCTGCCTCTGACTTTCAATTCTGGTGACTGCTGCTGTGCCATCTACCCTAAACCAGATGGCAGACGAGAAGCAACAGTACACACACTCTTCCCCACCTCAAAGGAGGAGATCCACTGATGGACTCTAAAGCATACTTCCCCACACCAGCTCCTGTGAAACCTTGGTCCATTCTCAAACCCAGGTCACCAATGTGGTGGGAGGTGAGGTGTCCAGTGCTTCAGGCCTCCATGACTCTGGCCTGACTACAAGTTTACTGTAGCTCAGATTTCCTTAGACAATATTGTTTGTGGCCCTGAGGTGGGCTGAACCAGCATCCAGTGTTTCACAGTTAGTTCTGTGCTTTTACCCATTCAGCCAGAACTACATTTTTGCAATTAGTTCCCCTTTTTATGTTTGCTTGCATGCATGTGCAAGAAACATAGTGCCATTATCCGAGTTTTTGGAGGTGTGGCAGCCCTCTTCCAATTCAGGCAGTGTGTTTGCAGGTGCGCCCGCAGTTCTCCAATGCCTGCTCGAGCTGTCTATGACAGCTCCAAAATGCAGTGGAGTACAGTTGAAAGGGGGAGCTACACTTCGGTGAGCAGCGATAAGATATCGCCTGCTCATGCACGCCTCCACCACACACACACACACACACACACACACACACACACACACACACACACACACACACACACACTGCGGCTGCCCCCAAGCACAAACTGTATAGCGGGTGCCCAATCCCCGTCGGCTGTGCTCGCTCCCCCTCCCAAAAGCCTTCCATGCCACGCTGGGTGCCCACCCCAAGCGTGGCAACCTCGCTCAATTAGCCGACTGAGGTGCCCAATTCCCTGTCGGCTCCACTGTCCCCCCAAGAGTACAGGGTGCCACGCTGGAGCCCACCCCAGCATGGCAACAGATGCTATGGGCCGACGGGGTGCCTAATCCCCATCGGCTCCACTGTCCCCCGAGAGTACTAGGGTGCCATGCTGGGAGCCCACCCCAGCATGGCAACAGATGCTATGGCCGACGGGGTGCCTAATCCCGTCGGCTCCCACCCCCAACCAGCCGTCCTTGTGCCACGCTGGGAGCCCACCCCAGCGTGGCAAACGTCCCTCGTGCGTCATTTAAAAAACAAACCAAAAACCTGCAAATAAAAAAACTGTCCCTCGCGCTTCTCCCTGCCCCTCCCACAACCCGCACCACCCACTGCGCACCCTGCCTCCCCACCCCCCCTCACCCCATACTTACCTCCGGACCTCAGCGTGACGATCTTCGGTGGACCGGGAACACGTCTGCACTCTTCAAAGCCGACCGCGAACTGAGGAAATGCCGGTAAGCTGTATAATGGGATAGATAGGGTTTTTCAACTTTGCTGCATATCTCAGGCATTTTTGGGAATTTTTGCACCAAATTTTCAACATGGGGTTTTTGGGACCCCTTCTCATGAATGCTGTCACTGTCATGGCGTTATTCGGGCCCAAAGGGTGATTTCGCAGTCACTGTGCAAAATCACCTTTCGGGACCGATTAACGAAACAACACTGCCAGTGTTCATAAGGTGGGCTCTCAAGAAGTCTATTTTGAAAATTTGGTGGGAAAATTCCACAAAATGACTGTTTTACAAGCGTGCATTACGCAGTTCCTACGCATGCTCGTAAGTTCACGAATTGTCAATATTTTCACTCTAGATTTTCAACATTGCCATTTTACCACACTTTCTTATGAGCAGTAAAGCTGTCATTTTTTATATCTCACCCAAAACGTGTTTCCGCCCATGTAGCGCAGTCGATGTGCGAAATCAATGTATGGGACACATTAAGAAAATCACAGTGACCCTGTTCATGAGCAGAGGTCTTAAAATGGCTATGTTGAAAATTTGGGGAAAAAATCCCTAAAAATGACTGTTTCACGAGTGTGCGTTGTGCAGTTCCTACGCACGCTTGTAAGTTTGTGAATTTTCAATATTTTCACTCCAGATTTTCAACATTGCCATTTTATTACACTTCCTTATGAACAGTACAGCTGCCATTTTTCAAGAGTCACCCAAAATGTGTTTTGGCACATGTAACGCACAATGGTGCAGTCAGTGTGCGAAAGCAATGTTTGGGACAGATTAAGAAAATCACAGTTACACTGTTCAAGAGCAGGTGTCTTAAAATGGCTATGTTGAAAATTTGGTGACAAAAGTCCATAAAATGACTGTTACGAGTGAGCACTGTGCAGTTTCCACGCACCCTCGTAAGTTCATGACTTTGTAATATTTTCAGTCCAGATTTTCACCAGTGGCATTTTTCCACACTTCCTTATGAACAGTACAGCTGTCATTTTTCACAACATGGCCGAATTGCGTTTTCACACTTTCAGCGCAGAGAGGTGTGGTCGCTGTGGGAAATCATTGTTCGGGACAGAAAGAAAATCACAGTGACACTGTTCATGATCGGAGGTCCCAAAATGCCTGTGTTGACAATCTGCTGTAAAAATTCCCCAAACTAATTACATTACAGGTGTGCGTTGCACAGTTTCTATGCACACTCGTGACTTCACCAGTTTTTTTCAATATTTTTACTGCAGATTTGCAACATTGCCATTTTTTACACCTCCCCATGAACAGTACAACTGTCATTTTTTACATCCTGTTCAGAACGTTTTTGCACCTGTGGTGCTAAATGCCGTAGTCGCTGTGCATAAGCAGCTTTCGGCTAACAAACTGATATTGCCACTGTTCATGAGGTGGGGTCACAAAACCATGTTGAAAATTTGGAGTGAAAATACCAACGAATGCCTGAGGTATTAGGGTTTCCAACCACAACGCCCAACCCTGTAGAGAATGACAGGCATCAGGGGTGTGACTTGGGATTCTTGCCTGTAATGCTCATACCATTCCACACCCCGCAGCCAGTGAGAGGCACAGAGGTATGCCTTGGACTCTTCAGCCCCAAAGTTCACCCCATTCTCCTATACTGCACCCATCTCATCGTATTTCCTGATGGAATGGGGTGCGCATAAGGGCCAAAGACCCCAAGGCACACCGTAACACTTGTCAGTGTCTGCAGGGTGGGGGTGTGGTGAAATGGCGTGGTCGTTATGCCTGACGATCCAAAGGCACACCCCAATGCCTGTCAGTCTCTGCAGGGTGGTGGTGGGGTAGGCTTCAGTTTAATACTTCACTGCCATTCCTATTACACAGCTCTGTAACTTCTACACTACCACTGCCAATGCCAGCAAGCAAACATTTGGCATTGACAAATGCTTGTTCTTTATTACTTTGGGAAGAGACTTAAAAAACAAGATTACTGTCTCTTGGACTTTGTTAACTTTGACTGCTTGTCTACACGTGACTTTATAATGCTCCGTTTATGATATCGTAATTATCTCCACAGCAACAGATTGGGATGTCATAAACGGAACTGTGACTGCAGAAAGAAGTAGACAAGTATACATAGCAAATAGGGCAGATATCCTGTTACATGTAAATGTCCACTGGTAATAAATAAGGGTGACAATTACATAAAAGGGTGAAATATAAGCTAAATTGTGTCTAGATATTATGTTTTTCAGAGTTGTCCTGAAACTGCAAGCACACATTTGGCATTGACAAATGCTTGTTTATATTTATCTTGTTTACTGCTTACTGTAGTCAGGTTTTACTGCACTTCACCTATCCCACCTCCATGCATCTGGAAACAAGCTGTTACAAGCGCAGTAAGTTTTTCCTGGTAAATGTTTGAAATCAATAACTACATTCTTTTTATCTATATACATTTTATCCCCTATTTTTGTTCCCCCATTTTCTCCCCACTCTTCTGTCCCGGCTGTGTGCGTATGTGTGGAGGGACGTGCATGCCGCAATACTGGGACGCCCTCCTACCGTTTGCTGCCTGCCCGCCTGCACTGTCTTCAGACCTTCATCCAGGGGCAGTGGAACTATGGTGGGTGACAAGAGTCCTCCCCGGGAGATGAGAGCTGCCTTTTGGCTGCTCAATCCTGCTCTATCCCCCCTCCCCCATGCCAGCTCTCTGATGACCCGAGCTCGTTCACGAACCCAGGATGCCGGCATGACATGAGGTAAGGTGTCCAGCACCTCAGCCCCTCAGTGCCACCAGGCTGGCCAAATAATTACACTCTTTAAGGTCCTGAAGAGTACTGCTGGAGTGGAATTAGAATTGATGCTCTACACCAGCTCTGTGGTGCCAAGTGATGGGGCATCGCTCCAGCATGCTGGCTGCCAAGGATCGCACCCTGATCCCGGATGCCAGGAGCACAGGCCAGCAGGGAGGGAGTTCTAAGTGCCCTTTGGACATTTCCCTCGTGGGGTGGGAGGGTCACTATGTGCCACCTCGATGGAGGCTCCTCATGGTGGCACTGTGGAGGTGTTCCTGGTGTGGGTGACCACATGCCAAATACCCCGGCCCCCAGTAAGCTGCTGCAGTCACATAGCAGGGAGGTGGGTGGGCACCAGAAAATGGGAAAATGGCTGACCACGGCCCCCGAATGACGGCCTTGGGCAGCACAGACCATTCCTGCCCCTCCCGACCAATGTCTCTGGATCAGCCTCTGCCAGGGACCAGCTGGCCACATCAGGTGTGTCCGACACAGTCAGACCTGAGCAGGTCTGATGGGCAATATGCAGTGAAGCTAGAGCCACCTGGAGCTCAATGAGGCAGTATAGTGTAGTAGTTAAGGGCACTGAGCTGCAAACCTGGAAATCTGGATTTAAATCTCATCAAACTCCACATGGATACTGTGTGACACTGAACAAGTCACTTAACTTCCTTGTTCTCCCAGGTCACACCTGGAAACAAACTCCAGCTTAGTGTGCCTTTCCTGGCTAAACAATTTCCCCTCCCTTTCCTCACTTGGGCAGACGGACCGGACCAGCATGAGAGCTTGAAGGAGTGGAGTTTACTGTGAAGCCATGAGAAGGCTGGGGGAAAGAAAAAAGAATACATGCTGCATCAGGGTAGCATGAGAACTTGTTAGGCTGAAGAGTCAACTAAAATCCTCACCGAGGCAGTTTAGTGATAAAGATACGGAAGTTTGTATGGTAACATGCAGGCAAGATACAAGCAGATGAAATGAAACGTATGTGAACAGTTAATCAGCAGCATGAACAAACAACTTTTGCAAAACCAAACATTGGAAACTGTGATCACAGGTGCCGTAAAGGTGGAAACTAAAGAAGATCAACACTTCTCCTTCCTCTCCTTCCAAATTGTGCTGGATGATTATGTACTATGGAATTCTATATGTCTATGGCATTTGTGTTGGTACCCCTCCTGTACTGATTTTCTACTGATCGCAATTGTTTCTGTTTGTATGCAGTCCTTCACTTAATATAAAGTTCAGTAATAAAAAAAAAAAACTAAAGATCCACAGCACAGCTGCATCACTGATCCTATAGATGCGCTTGCACTGTACAAGTACTCAGCACTCACCCGGTCAGACTCTCTAAATGGAGAGGGAATCTTTTGGCTATAAAAATTAGTTTAGATTTTTACAAATGGGGCATAAATCATTCTCAATCTTTTTTTTTTTTTTTTTTAATTTCTTTATATTTTCAGCAGTATATAGGCACAGATAAGACAATACAGTATGTTTGTAAATATGCACAGCCCACATACAAGTTCCTTTATACAGACAGTACGGTAGTAAGGTGTGCGGTTCATATTTCTCTATCCATCTTCCTTCCCCCACTCCCCGCCCGAAGTGTTTTATACACTCGGGGACTAAAGTCCAAATCCACCTCCATTTGGTGGATGATCCATCTTTGCCATCTGACCTGCAATTGCTGTTCTTTGTCATTCATCCTAGCTAGTAGGCTTTCCATTTTGTAAATGTTCACTAGTAATCCTCTCCAGTCCTGTATCGTAGGAGCCCTTTGGGGTCATCCAACGTCTTGTGATGGCTTTTTTAGCAGCTAATAAGTAAACTGAGAGCAATGTTCTAATCCAAGGTGGGGAATGGTCCGGATATATTTCTAATAGAAACATTTCTACAGTGAGTTCAACAGGTTCCCCCATACATTCTGAAATGTCTTTTTGTAAGTACATCCAAAAAGGCATAATGATAGGGCATTCCCACATGATATGACCCAAGTCGGCTAAAGAGCACCCACAACCCCTCCAACAATTCTGGCATATATTTAATGAGCCTCACAGGTGATCTAAAGTATCTGTACCGACACTTCCATGAGAATTCCCTCCACATACTTGCAGAGGTAATCCATACCACGGCTAACGCTGTTTCTGCCCACTGCTCCCCAGAAGCCTTCAAACTGCGATCCCTGTTCCAGCTCTGCAGAACTGAGTCAGAAGACTCAGAGGACAAGTCCCTTAAAATGTTGTACCAAGACCCTATTACACGATCCCAATGATTCCTGAATATGGTCCATGAGTGTGTGTGTGTGTGTGGGGGTCGGATGTAATCTGGCTTGGATCACTCTGTTCCTGAGAATGTAATTTCTAACTTGAAAATATATGAACAGGTCAAAGCTCGAGATGTTGTACTTGAGGGTCAGCTCCGCAAATGTCAGGACAGCAGAGTGCCCTAGAAACTGAAGTGTGTGCTCAAGAAGCTAAATGTCACCATCCGGCAAAGGTCAGATCCGATTTAGATGAAGGAAGAGTTCCTCTTCCAAAATGATTTTACAATATTCTTATGTGGCTAGGAAGGCTTTCTACTTTCTGGTTCTGAACCATATTTTTAAAGCCTGCGCCGTTATAGTGGAAAAATCTCTGAGGGGCAATGTTTTCCTTGGGGAGGAAAATAGTATATTTTTTATATCATGTAAATTGTTCTGATGAAACTCCAATGTCTTCCACCAAGCTTCACAGTTCTGGGATAACCACAACAAGTGGAGGTGCAAAAAGGCAGCTTCCGCATACAGCCTCAGGTCCGGCAGGTTTGTTCCACCTTGTTTTAGGGATAATTTTAAAAGGCTAAGCCTTATTCTGGGATGGCCATGTTCTCAAATAAATCCAGATATCATGTTATCCCAGGACCTGAAAAAGTATGCAGATTGGAAAAAGGGGATATTCTGGAATAAATATAATAGACGGAGAAGAACATTCATACGGATTATTTCTATTCTTTGGAAGAATGTTAATGTTAGCTTCCCCCACTTCTCTATGTCCCTTTGAACAGCCCTGGACACTGGTTCATAGTTTACAATTTTCATGACCCTCAAGTCCAAAGGGATATGTACTCCCAGGTACTTCATTTTGGTAGATCTCCATTTTAAAGGTATAACTTGAGTCAAAGAAATGGGGGGAAAACAGTTGTATAGGAGCACTGTGGTTTTATTTATAATTAACTTAAACACTGCTAGTTTCTCAAATTGTAATAATATTTTCCACGCTGCTGGTATTGATTGGGTCAGGGACAAGAGGGACAAGATAAGATTGTCAGCAAACAAGCTGAGCCTGTACTCCTTTTGATGAAAGGGGGCACCCTCAAGATCCGGGGCTGATCTCAGGGCAACAGTCAGGGGTTCTATGTAAATGGTAAAAAGAAGAGGGGAGAATGGACAGCCCTGACGTGTGCCCTGGTAAAGTGGAAAAGGGGAGGAAATGCCGCTGTTAATTTGGACAGAACCTTTGGGTGTGGCACAGATGAGCTTGAGCCACTTAATTAAAGTCTCTGGGAACTGAAATGTCCGCAACGTGTGCCAAAGAAAGGCCTAGGACACAATGTCAAATGTTTTCTCAGCGTCTAGGCTGAGAAAGGCTGCTGGGATCTTTCTTTTTTGGATATATTCTATTAATATTAAGGTATTTCTTATGTTATCAGTCATGTTTAATTTTTTTTTTTTTCTATAAAACCCGCCTGATCAGGATGTATTATGGTCAGCAAGATGTGCTCCAATCTCACCGCCCAAATGGCAACACAGATTCTGTAGTCATTATTTAATAAAGAGACGGGGAGAGATAGGATGATGGTTCAATTCTATTTTTTTCTGGTTTGGGTATGGCTGTAATCATGGCATAGTCCCATGATGGCAGAGAGGGAGAGCCCCCTGCTAGTTCTCTGAATAAATAATGCATTTTGGGTATTAGTTCCACTTGACACAACTTATACCATTCAGTAGAAAAACCATTCGGACCCGGACACCGGTTAATGGCTTGATTCTTAAGGGCTGTAGCAATCTCCTCTGTTCTAATAGTAGCTACTAATTTCTGGACATGTGATTCCGATAAAGTTGGGAGTTTGAATTGCCTTAAAAACATTTTTTTTTTTTTTTTAAATAATATATTTTTATTAAACTTTTCTGTAAAATCAGGAGACATCTTACAAATCAAGAATTATTAGGTAGTTACTTCAGTGTTATATTACAAGTTTCCTTTGTTCAAGTTACAACATACATCTTTGCATTTAATACAGTCAGGCATTAGGAAAGGATTAAATATTCTTTGTTAATTTTAGCAGATCATTAATTCCATGTAACACTCCCTTCATCTCCCCACTGATTAACACGTTATGGGCAGAAGTCAGGGTCAACTCCTGCTTGATAAAGCGCCCATTTCTGCCAAAGTATAGCAAAGTTATGAATTTGGTTATTAAGTTTAGCTGTGATATTTTCCATCTGGTAAATAGATATCACTATTCTCCTCCAATCTTGTATGGTAGGGAGTGGGGACATCTTTGGTCATCCATTTTTTTGTTACAGATTTTTTAGCAGCCAGCAAAAAAATGGGCAGCACGATTTTGTCCATGGGGGGAATGGTCCGGGTAGACAACCAGAAATACCACTTCACTTGTTAGCTCAACGTTCTCTCCAAGGCTGTCACTGATTTCTTTTTGTAGACTTATCCAGGAGGGCATCAAATGTGGACACTGCCACATGATATGTGCAAAATCAGCCATCTTACTTCCACATCCCCTCCAACAAACCCCAAATTCAATCGGAAGGTATTTCGTCAAACGTGCCGGTGACCTGAAAAACCTGGATCTACACTTCCATGAGTATTCTCTCCAAATATGCAACTGAGTGATTTTAACCGCTCACAGAGCTGAAGAGGACCACACTTCTTCAGAGATGTCAAGGTCTAAGTCCCTATTCCAACTTGTCAGTATTGAACTTGCTGATTCTTTGGTGAGATCTCGCATCATTTTGTTTAGATTTCTGATTAGGTGTTTCCAGTGATGTCCCAGGGTGTGACTGAAAAATAGTTTTAGGAGAGAAGAGAGTGGAGGGAGGCAGTTTGACCTGAATAATTCGATTACGTAATATATGGTTTCTGATTTGGAGATATCTAAAGTGGTCGACGTTTAAAAGGTTGTATTTAAGTTTTAATTCTTCAAATGATAAGATCCCATTGTGACTCAGAAATTGGAACAACTGTTCCAGTCCTAGTCTACGCCAACAAGAGAAGGTCAGATCACTGTGTGATGGGATAAAGAGCTCATCCTCTGAAATGATCTTACAGTATTTGTAAGTTAACTGAAATGGCTCTTTGTGATGCATTTTGAACCATATGTTTAGAACTTGTGAAGTTATGTTAGTAAAGTCCTTTATGGGAGGGGATCTCCCGGGGGAAGAAAAAATTATTTTTTTTAATGTCATACATGTCGTTCAGATGAAATTCTAATTTCTTCCAAAGGGAGTCAAACTGTTCAGAAAGCCAGAGGAGAAGTATTCTAAGAAATGCAGCCTCGGCGTATCTCTTGAGGTCGGGGAAGGTTTGTCCCACCTTGGGCCAATGATAATTTTAGTATTGAGAGTTGAATTTGTGGTTTTTGTTTGTTCCAGATAAATGTTGATATCATACTGTCCCATGATTTGAAATAGTATGGTGATGGGAAATATGGAATGTCTTGGAACAAGTACAATAATCGAGATAAGACATTCATTCTGATTATTTAAATGCGTTGGAACAGAGAAAGTGGTAAGTGTATCCATCTGCCTAAATATTTCTTGATCGAGATGGAGATAGGTTCATAGTTAATTAATTCCACTACTTGAAGATTATGAGGTATGTGTATGCCTAAATATTTTATTTTAGTTGAATGCCATTTGATGGTTAGACTTCATTTTAAAGTATTTGGAGGGGTGTAATTGTATAAGAGGGTTTTAGTTTTAGAGATGTTTAATTTAAAACCAGCCAATGCCTCAAATCGTGACAGAATTTTCCATGTCTCTTCAATCGAGTCTGGGGGGATAAGAGGGAGAGGAGAATATCATCGGCAAAAAGACTGATCTTATATTCATTTTGCTGCAGGGGAATACCCTCTATTTTTTAGATGTTCTTATTGCCGTGGCTAGGGGTTTGAGGTACAGAACAAACAGTAAAGGAGAGAGAGGATAGCCTTGCCTTGTGCATTGGTGAATTGTGATTGGTGGAGAAAGTCCCCCATTTATTCAAATATATGCTTTAGGAGAAAGATATATTTGGCCCAGCCATTGTAGAAGTGAGTCCGGGAAGCCAAAGGCTTTAAGTGTATCCCATAGAAAGGGCCAGTGGACCCGATCAAATGCTTTTTCAGCATCTAGGCTTAGAAAGGTTGTTGGAATTTTCCGGGTTTGTATACATTCCATTAAGATTAGGGACTTTCTGACATTGTCCATTGTTGACCTATTTTTGATGAAACCTGCTTGATCTGGATGTATTATTATTGGAAGGATCTTTTCTATTCTGTTGGCCCAAATGGCCATGAACATTTTATAGTCTGAGTTTAGTATGGATATCGGATGGTAGGCGGACGGGTCTAGCTTGTTACTATTTGGTTTTGGGATAGCCACAATTGTGGCATAGTCCTACGTTGATGGGGTTAAATCTCCCTTTGCCGTCTCTATACAGAGAAGTAAGTCTTGGAGTTAGTTCCTTAGTGAAAAATTTATACCACTCGTTAATATATCCATCTGGACCCCGGCAACGGCCTGGTGATAATTTAGTGATTGTGGCATCTATTTCTTCGACTGCGATCGAAGCTTGCAATTTCTGGATTTGTATTTTTGTTAGTTTTGGAAGCTGTAACTGGGCTAGAAATGTTTGCCTGTCCTCCCGGGAAGAAGTGTTATGTTATGAGTATAGTCGTTGATGATAGTAAGCGAAGGCTTGTTTTATTTCTTCCTTCTTTTTTATGTGTAGTCTTACCTGTTTGGGGATGTTTAATTTTCAATATTGTTACTGCATTTTTTCTTGCTCTCAACTTCTGAGCCAATCTTCATGTTCCTCTAGACCCACCCTCATAATTAGTTTATCTTAAGTAGAGGAGAGACATTTATTATTTTTTGGATGGCCGCTTTGGTTTCTCTGATTTTGGTTTGTAATTCTTTGTCCCCATCTCTATATAGTAGTTGGAAGGTTTGCAGAGTCTTAGTAAGGTCATTATATCTACTCTCCCTTTCTTTTTTTTTTTTTTTTTGTGTGAGAAGCATATGCTATGATTTCGCCTCTAATGGTGGCCTTCATTGTGTCCCATAGAGTGGCTTCTGAGACTGTTGGTGACAGATTTTCTTCAAAAAAATTGAGGGATTCTCTTCTTCATTTGGTCTGTGAATTCTTTGTCCTTTAATAGATAAGGATTTAGACTCCAAAGTTTTGTTTCACTTTTTTACCCAAATCTAGTTTTAATAATAAAGGGTGACGGTCAGAAATTATTTTAGGGCAAATAATTATGTCGCTAACTGTGGAGAAATGTTCACATGAAGTGAAGTGAAGAAATAATCCAATCTTGAATATGAGTGAAATCTACCAGAGTAATATGTGAAGCCTGGGGCTGAAGGAAAAATTTTCCTCTAGATGTCCACCAAACCAAGGTTTTCTACTTGTGCTTTAAGAAATTTAACAGGGGAAGATAGGCGGTAAATTTTAGGGTTTGATGAGTCAAGGCTCAGTGTGATAGTCATGTTGAAGTCCCTTGCCACTGGTAACTGTCCCTGGTGGAGGTCCAGTATTTTTGTTAGAATCTGATTGAGTATTGGGGTTTTAGTGTGTGGAGGTAAGTATATATTGGCTAGTGTGACTTCTTGATTATATAAGCAACCATGAATTATGACGTAACGTCCTAGTCCGTCAAAATGTACTTTATTTTGAATTGGGTAGTTGACGGTATCATTATTGCCACTCCCCTCCTACGTCCACTCGGGTGAGATGAGGAATGAATAGCGTATCGACCCCCCCAAGATAATTTTTGGTGTTCATGGTCTGAAAGGTGTGTTTCTTGTATAAATAAAATATCTGCCTTTTGTTTAAGTGCTGCATCGTTCGCGATCTTTTTATGGGGTTATGAAGACCGCTGAAATTAATGGAGTAAATCTTTACTGGTTGAGCAACCATTTGGGTTTGTTTATTTTAATTCTATTTTTTTATTGTTTTAGGTTTAATACTTGTTGCTTTTCTTATCATTTTAAATAGCTGTCTTTCAGGAACTCTGTTTTACAGGTCGCTCCAACTTGACGTCACCGGACCACTCCCCCGGACACTAAGGAGAAGATTACCAGCTATCTTCGATCCCTTTCCAGACATTTTGTTAGATCTCTCTAAACAATGTTTCTGAAGTTGTTCTATTAAAGCATTACTTTGTGACATTGTACACTGTCTCCTGTATCTCCTTCCAAACCACTGTAAACGTGAATTAACTTCAACTTTAAACATAACTATAATACAGAAAACTATACAACTGTGTACTTCCATCGTTAAGGTGGTAACACCAAACCACCCTATATGAATCTCAAGCCAGTCTCCCCAGTGGGACCAGGGTTGATCGAGGATCTCCTAAGTGTGGAGATGCCTCACAGTAGGGGAATACCCCAACTGAGTTATCCGAAAAGACTAGTTAGTCTGGGCTCTCTAGACTCCCTGTATAATCCCTCCCTCATTTCGAATTGTGAGATTAGTTACTGCTATTCAGACCCCACCCTCTCTGGTTCCCTCCCAGATCTCCCCCCCCCCGAAAAACCTGTCCCAAAGGCCCACCATCATTCCATTCAGGGCCTAGTAAGTGTTAGGGGCAACCCTGACACGTGATGATCATCTTCGAAGGCCCAATAGGAATTGGAAAAGCCTAGAGTCCATCATTGCAGGGAGTTAACCGGCAGAACCGGGCTCCATGACTGGGCTTCCTTCCCCCTTTTCTTCCCCTTCCCTCCCCCCGTTTAAAAATCAGGCCATAAACCCTTTCTGTAAGAGGGGAGGGATTTAAATGCCCAAGATGATAACCCTCAGGATGCATAAGGAGCTACACTTGAGATGGTTTACACAATACAGCCACTTCCTTTCGTGTATGAGTGGATAACACGAGTGACTAAGGTGGTTTCAGTGCTCCCTCTCCCCCCCAATTCATGCTCCACCATGTTACCCAGACACTATGCATCATTAGGGCTCACTCCCAACCCTTCCCCTTTGTGTCAGATCTTTGTAGGTGTACTAAGACTTCCATCCCTCAACTTTCCACTGGGGGGAGAGTTATATTCCTTTAGGCTTTTAATAAGAGATGGGGTAGTTTATGCTTTGGGGAGGAATTAGCATTGGGCCTAATCCTCTCCCCCCCCGGTCCAGTATGCTAGTTGTCTTCTTGACTGACTATCGAAGCAGATGAGGAGACGGGGAAAAGAAAAGAGAATGAACCAGAACTAGGGGGAGAGAAGAGAGAGGAAAAGAAGAAAGTGAAGAGAGAAAGAAAGAAAAAAAAAAAAAAGGGAGGGTATACAGGGGGAGAAAAGGGAAGGGAACATATGGGGGAGAGAAAAGGGACCTCAAAATTCCAATCTTTTCCCTCGTTCTCTCCCCCTATTCACCACGCATTTCCTCTTATGTTACTTGTCCTTAATGTGCAATGGTCGGCCCACTACCGCATATGGTAAAGTCTATGAACCAAAAGCCCTAAAAACCTTTTTCTCTGTGCAGGGGTAGCCTGGCCTTCTGCCTTACATAGATTTTGTTAATAATTAGCAAATATCTGCCATATTTCTTCCTCCCTATAAGTAATCTGGCCCATTTTGGGATTCCTAATTTTAAGTATGGTAGCCATTTTTTTTGCAGGCTCTTAGTTTGCGTGCCAGCCTGCGTGTTCTCCTAGCCCCCCCTCCTATTCTGCTTATTTTGAATAAATCAACAACTGCTGGATCTTAGTGTCCAGCAATTTCTGAATTGCTGCCTCTGTATCCGGAAGTTTTATTTGAAGCTCTCCATCTCCTTCCCTATAAAGTAGTTGATAATTTTGCAGGAGATTGATTACTTCCAGATGTTTGCCTTCTTGTTTTTTTTTTCTATGTGATGTATAAGAAATAATTTGCCCTCTAATGGTTGCTTTCATGGCGTCCCATTGGATAGCCTCTGATACTTCAGGAGAAGTATTCTCCCTGAAAAACTATGTTAGCCTGTCTTTCATCTTTTCTACAAATTTTTTATCTTTGAGAACGAGGGAGTTCAATCTCCAGAGAGTATTTTTAGTTTTTTTTACCTAGGTCAAGCTGTAAGAGGAGGGGTGGTGGTCTGACAGTATTTTCGGGTGGATCATTACATCATTCACAGTTGTAAAATGCTTGCATGTCGTAATAAAGTAGTCCAGCCTTGAATAAGTGTGTATCCTTCCAGATTGATATATGTATCTAGAAGAGGACGGATTGGCGGTAAATCTTAGAGTTAGAGGAGTCTAAATTAGGCTGCATTATAATATTAAGGTCACCCCCCAGTATTAACTGACCTCGGAGGTGTTGTAGTATTTCAGTTACAATGTGCCTAACGACTGGAAGTTTTGTTTGGGGTGGAAGATAAACATTCACCAGGGTCACGTTTCAGGAATATAACCTACCCTGTATTAACACATATCGCCCCTGTCCATCCTTATACACTTCCCTTACCTCCATCTGGGTAGCCGAGGGTATCAAAATAGCTGCCCCTCTTTTCCATCCTCTAGGATGCAAGGAGGCATAAACCGTGTATCTGCCGCCCCAGTTAAGCTTTTGATGCTTCATGTCAGGAAGATGAGTGCAGAAAGACGACATCTGCTTTCTGCCTATTTAGGTACTGCATCAGGTGGGCATGTTTAATAGGACTATGGAGTCCATTTATGTTTTGAGAATATATAGTAAGTGGGTGTGTTGTCATTTGTTAACTTTAATACTGCTCGTGGCTTTGATGATCCCCAATGATATTTTCCCTTTTCTCTTGTTTTGCAAGTTGGGCAAATCCAGTGTCCTTCGTACTAACCCCCAACTATAGCCAAGCCCTCCAGCATCCCCACAACAGCACCCACTCACCAACATCGAGCAGCTTCGTGGACCCTGCAGGAGCATACCAAGAGGAAGCCCATCACCTAGCAACCAGTGGTTCCCCCAATTTACGTGTTCCCACTTCAATAAAAGTTCATTTCTGATCCATATATTTCGTCTCCTGTGTCTTTGTAACTTAATCAAATAAATATTTTTCTTACTTAATATAATTTTCAACCATATTGGACAACCAAGGTTGAAATGAACTATATACATGAAAGAATACAAAATAGCTCTAGACAGAAAAAACTATCAACTGTATGTCTACTAACTTCCAGAGGTGAGGCAGTGTAAATTAACCACCTCTGCAAACTCTCATCCCAGGTCCCTAACAAGGCCGGGATAGGATCAGGGGTCTCCCTGGCTCTCAGGTGTGTAAAGGAACCACCCAAAAGTAGGAGTAACTCCAAAAGAACTCTGAGCCCAAAAGGGGATCCGGTCCATGGTTGGTCTGGCATGAGGCTCCCAGAGCTCACCATTTCCCATAAGCCCCTTCATACTGTAGCAAAATAACAGCATTCCCTTTTACCCTGATTTTCCAGTAGCTGGATGAATGTTATCCTTCTAAATTCAATAAATCCCAGGGCCGAAAGGGGAGGAGAGAACCAAAGCAGTAAAAGTGAGAGAGCGCAAGGAAGGGGGAAAAAGGGGAAAGGGTACAACTAACCCCCACCCTACCCAGTTTGATGAATCCCATATCTTGGACTGAGAAACCCCCCAGTCTGACCTAACAATCCTTCCCCAACCATGTATCAAAATCAGTTTAGGCCAAAGCCCCCCCCCCCCATCCCCGGGCTGAACCGTCCCGTTCATGGGGGGAAACTCAGAGATTGTAAAATGAACTATCTACATAACTCTTATGGAAAAACTTCCCTTGGTAATCCCTTAATGTAAGCATGATCTTCCCGAGGGAAGGCCAGGCAGATTGTGACATCATTCCCTCCTCACGCCTGCAGGCAAGGCACCAGGTGAGGCGAGGCAAAGAGGGAGAAGAGGGGGAAGCATAATTCTCTCATTCTCAGCAAGTCATCTGTAAAGAGCAGGTTAGATAGTCTCTGCGCCCCTCTGTTCTGTGACTTGGTGCAGGTCGAACCATCCAATCAGAATTCTAATACAGGAATTCTGCTTTAAGAATGCCTTGTGCGCCGTGTCAATTAACTTGCCAAAGGCACTTCTTAAACTGGCACAGGTTTCATGCCTCTGTTTGGTCCATGCTCTTTTTAAGTGTTCCTCCTCCTCCCGTCCCTCTCCTACCACCCCGGCACAGTCAGCTGCCCAATATCACAGTTCCACACTGAAGGTGCAGGATTGAACAGAAGGAGACACAGAGATGCAGGGAGAGAGCCTACGGCCTCAGGGCCCTGAACCGGGGAGATCGCAGCATCATGTCCTCCCAGCCTGATCATAAGTCTGCCATCACACATATGACACCCAAAATAGTAACCAAGCATTAGATCTGTATTGTATTACTCAACAGATACAGCCTCGCTGTTTGGGTGTGAGTGCACTCCCATATCCCAGGCCGACTTCCAAAACAACCAGCTTAGCAGAGGAGAGCAGGGCAGAATCAAAACGTAAAAGTGCTCACTGTATTCCAGATAGTAGTGTGCGGGGTTGCAGCTGGTTTATTTTGTGGAGCATGTCTTCAAGAGAAAGCTTCGGCAACTGTTGTGGTGGGTCATCCCTTTGTGGTCCCCTTGATCTGGCATTTCTCAGGGAGTTCTGGCTTACCTCTCCTTTCTGTAGAATTCTCTTTTAATCAGGTCCTCTGATGCCTCAGACATTGTATTATAAGTAATGGAACCTGTAGGCAGCATGACTGTTAACCTCACAGAATACGGGGTTCGAAACTTGATTTGCTTAGCTCTGAGGAGGGGGACTAGATAAGTGTACTCTCTTCTTTGCCTCTGTGTAAATGGGGCATAGTCAATATCTAGCACAAAGTGATGGGTCCCCAGCATGACCTTTCTCTTCTGCCATGCTTTCCTGAGGACTGTTTCTTTTGTTTGGTAATTAAGAAATCACACCACAAAAGAGCGCGATCTGGCATTGTTGGCTGTTGGCCTGGGCCCCAACGCCAACGCCCGATGCGCTCTTTCAAAGTCCAACTGAAATTCTGGTTCAAGGTCCAATATCAGTCAAAGCAAGTAATCCGCGTAGGCCGGGGGTCCTCTTCCCTCCTCCCCCTCAGGCAGCCCAAAAATTCTGATATTTTTTTGCTGGCCCCCGTTTTCGGCATCCTCCTGCCTGACTGAAGTTTGCAGCTGGGCATTGACTAAAGAGAGGACCGTGGCCTACAACGAATCCACTCTGGTAGCATTTGCTGTAATTTGTACATCTGCCTCATCTACATGGTACTGCAGTGAGACAATATCCGCATGAAGCTCCTTAATAGAGTCCCTCATTTCACCCCCGAATTCTGCAATAGCACGGAGGATGTTGTCTTCAGAGGGTAAGTCAGCATCTCTCTTTTTTGCCACATTCTTTTGCATTTGTGCTTTCTTTCCTTCCCTTGGCATTCTGTGCCATACTGGTACGAGGAGGCTTGGCATTAGTTTGCTCTGAGTCGGTGGGATTTTGGTCGGCTGCATCCTCCCAGTCAGAGAGGAGCCAAAAACGGTTATGATGGTGCTGCTTTGCCATCTAATTTTCAAGAAATACCCTCAGATGTGCCTCCTTCGATGTTGTAGTGAGTGAGTTATCTGCCGATTACTTTTAAAATTAAAGTTTTGAAAGCTGATTAGGTTTTTTTATGGAGGAGCCGTCTTTCAGAGCTGCTCAGGGCATCATAACGGAACCGGAAGTCCCAACATTCTCAGTCTCTTGTCTGTTCTGACCTATGTCTGCTAAATGCTGAGTATATAAATGGCCACGGGCATAACATATAATCTTAATACTCCTTAAATGATAACAGTACCTTCTGGTAGGAGGTCATGCACAGGGAAGGATTAGTGTACATGTGACCTCCCTCAACTAGTTAAAACTTGGATATACAAGAATGCATAAGAGACGTGGTAATGGGGAACACTCTCAGAGGGATATTGAGCCACATCAGGGGTACCTGAAAGTAAAGCTCTCCATGACTAGCTGGTAAAAAAAAATATATATATATATATATATATTTATCCGTGTTTTTCATGGTCAGAATGGCACTACCCCAAGCTATCTACAAGTTGGGGCTCAGACTGTTACACAAACATGAGTATACAGCATTCCAGTGTGTTGGGGGAAGGGCACAGTTCACAAATGCCTTTCCCTCATTCCCTATACCACACACAAACTTTCCTACACTATCACAGAAAGGGAAGGCACAGGAGCTATTCCCTGAAAAATGCAATCTCCATAATACAGACAACTAAAGCATAATAGAAGTGTGCAGCCACACTGTTACTCATGGGCACTCAACATGCTTTGTTTGTTTGTTTTCTTTTCCATGAGCTTCTAAAGTGTATTGGAAGATCAGGCATTCTTGATTACCACCCAGTTACCCCTCCTTGCCAATCTGAATGATTATATGCCCTTCATGACTCTCATTATATGTAAATGAAGAAAATTATATAATGGATCTTTGAAGGAGGTCCAATTCCCTGCACTTGCAGAAGAACAGTAAAAAGGGTTTCGGCAATGCCCATTGAGATATAAACAAGCATTGCTTGCTGGGGGGTCAAGCTTGCCTGCCTGTTGATACCTGCACTGGCTGGGCGGGTGAAGAGAAGTGGGGTATCCCACAACAAATGAGTCAGATTATCTAAATACCATGCCTGAAAAAGTTTTTAAAGTACACAGCAAGCTTGTGCCACCCCCTTCCACTAACACAGGCCTTGTCCTAGTCTGGCCCCTTAAAACCAATCGCTTTGACGTAATTTCCTTCCACTGGTATGAGAAATTAATTTATTTTACACCTTTTGGTCAGAAAATGCATACTGATCTATAGCTCATTCTCAGGTTCAGGTTAAGTGACCTGCTCAGGGTCACACACTACGCAAATGGAGGCTGTGAGAACCAACCTAGGTCTTCTGGATGCACCAATCTCATTCACAGCTCATTGCTCTAAACTTTCAGCTATAAAGCCGGCCATAAATAGCAAGAGACATGCCCCAAGGAGGGTGCAATGGACTGAGGACAGCCCAATCTCTGTACGACTTCTTGTCCTTATGATCTCAGATCCCAGCGTCCCCAACAAGGCCCCTGGCCACATCCTTCCTCCCCCTGCTCAATCGCCTCTCTCACCCCCCCACCTGTCACATCCTGACCCTCCTACTCCGTCCCATTAAGTCGCCCACTATGACCCGACTGCCTCTTTTCCACACTTCTTCCCTCCCTCCCCCACACCTCACCATCCCCTCCTCCTGTCACCTCTCCTTCTGTGCTTGCCCCATTCCCACCCATTCTGCCCCTTCCTGCATCGCTCAACATGCTTGACAATGCCGCCCGGCTGTATTCTCCCCCCCCTTGTTCTCTGTCCTGCTGCTACTCTTCATCCCCTGACTCACCCTTTCCGATTTCCAAATGGGATTACCCGCCCACGTTTTCACCTATAAAATCCTAGAATGCCAACTATATATCTAATTGCAATCACCTACATTTACTATGTATTGTGCTGTTCTACTGTTCGCTGTATTTGACATTATCTGTACATGTTACTGTGCTTTATACTCAGTTTTGTAACCCCTTCCCTATTACTGACGTGGGACCTTTGTAAATGAGCTCCTCTGTGCTCAAAGGTATTTTCTAATCCTAGGCTGAAATAAATAAAAGTCCTTCTGGATTATTCTGTCTCACCATCTTTAACTGTAATGTTACCACCAGTGATTAGATGAGCTTTGCACCTTGTGTTGCAGAGTTGTTGAAGTGGAGTCCAATGTAGTAGATTTCTTTATGGCAGCTGAGATCTGTGCATGTACTTCAGGACTTGGACTCCATGATGTAGTATGCTTGCAACCCCATGTAGATCCTGTAGATTTTTGGTATTTCACAACTGGAGTCTTTTGCTCAGAGGTGGTATAAGCTTCAAGTTTGCTGTAACTTAGAGAAGGGTATCTATGTCATAGGAGGGACAACAGGAGCCTAATCTGGCAAAATCTGCAGTCTGGAGCTTTTGTCTAGGCTACTCACTGCTGTTGACCGATTGTTCACATTGAAGAGCCTGTTTTCTTTCTTTTTTTCTCTTTCTTTCGAATATCCTTAATTTCAGTGAGAAGCTCTGCTATCTTGATAAGCTTCCCAGTCATGGGGTGCCTCTCATGAGTGGCCAAACTGAGATTTGGATCCGGAGCGTGAATCACTTCAGTGATGTCTTTGGGGGCATGGTCAGGGAGGACTTGAATTGAGTCTCTGAGAAGTTTTCTGTTTGGCCAAGCATGAGGTGACACGATAAGCACTGGGCCTTTTTGTCTTTAAGGAGAAAGCTTTATCATGAGCAAAGTGGCCGCCGTGTTGTTGAGCTTCTTGTGATGGCCACTGCAAAGTGCTCACTTCGCATTCTCATTATTACTCACGCTGTCATTATGCCTTAATGCGAAGTAAAGCGAAGTGACAGGTAAATAGGCAGCCCCCCACACATCACATGGCTTACAGTACTGTAAGTCACATGCTTTAGCCAGGCAGGAAGAAAGTGAGTCAGAGAAGCAGTTTCACTTTCTCCTTGCAGTCTTAGAGTGAGAAGGCTTATTGGACAGGAGAGCAGTTTTGAGTCACTGTCAGAAAGTGCTTTATTGCCTTTGTGTCTGAAAACAAGAGTTTTTTTTTTAAAAGCTATATCTTTATTTAGTTTTTGTATTGTGATTTTTTTTGGTAGTGAATTTTTTTTTTTTTATAAGTTTTGTTTTGTTTTGTGTGTTTGTGACCGAGTGTGTCAGTGTGTATGGGTGTGTGTCTGGGAGTGTGAGAGTGAGTGCGCCACCCGGATGAAGGCTAGGCGTCGACTGGTTGGACTTTTTTTATAGTAGCGGTTGGGGACTTATGTGGGAAGGATGGACCCTGGAGAAGGAGAGTTTTTGGCCTGTGGGCGTGGTCAGAGGAAGGGAGTGCGCACACGTGGGGGCGGTCGTGTGTTGCTGTACCATTCCTGACTCTTGGGTGTTGCTCCCCCCCCCCCGTTGAAGCAGCAGCACCAGTGGCACTGGTGGCTGCTGCGCATCCACCTACTCTGCTACTACCACCACCACCAGAAGCAGCCATAGGCGCTCAAGCAGCACCACCTCCATAGTCACAGGAGGTGCCCCAGGAAAACACAGATGGTGCTAGGACTGTATCTGGTCCCCCTGCAGCTCCCCAGTGTGGGTGTTTTTTTTTTGTTTTTTTTTTTAACTCTGTGGGGGGGAGACAGCACAGTCGTGGTGCGCCATCTGTGTGGTCTGCTGGTGCGCCATGGCCCCCAGGGACACATTTGGGGACCAGTGGCCAGAGCACCCACATGTTGAACAACCACAAAGCAGAGTGGCAGGCTGCCACAGAAGGGGCCAGATGTCCACCTGCTGGCCCTTCTGTGGCAGTGGCCGAGGGTGCTGCTGGGGTTGAAGTTGTGCCTCGCCGCCAAAGAAGGAGGGCCAGTACAGCAGCTGCACCACCACAGCCACCAGCATCACCTTCTCCACCACCACCACCACCACCACCTGGGTTTCCACCTGCACTGGACCCTGCCACAGTCCCTGCAACAGAGGCCGACATTGCCCTGGTATGGGCGGCCCTGGAGGAGAATAATGAGAGGGTAGGTGCTGTGCAGCAGCAGGTCGATACAATCCAACAGCAGCAAATACTCGCAATGCTGCACCTGCTGCTGGACCACCACAGCATCCCACGGCCACATTAAGGGATTATTTTCTGGATCCCCCCACCCCACTACTGTGCTGTACTGTTTTTGTGTGCGTGTTTTTTTGTTGTTGTTTAATAATACACATTCTCCCTTCTGTAGTTGCATTGCCTCAGTATTGTTTACTTTTTGTTTTGGAGTGCTTGTGGACAAGCTGTTGCGAACAGTGCAAGTATGATGTGTAAAACTGCGTGTGTGTAGTCAGTGTTGTTTCGTGTGTGTTTCATCAGACATTGTGCAGCATGCTGCAAACATATATTGCTGTTGCTGACTTTTGCATGCATTGTTTATGCTATAAAGAATAGCGAGCAGAATACGGTATATTTTATTGTCACCATCATCATCAGTGGACTAAGTGGTTCGACACTTTTTCAGAGGTGTCTGGCCAGAGTGCACCTTAGTCCCATTATATACTATACTGCACACATAGCTTTTAGGAGAGCATGTGTTTTTTGTGTTATGATCTCCGCAAAGTCATCTGTGCACTGTGAGTGACTGAGGTGCACAGTGACCTGATACCTCTGAAAAAATATATCACTTAGTCCACTGGTGCTGATGGTACCAATAAAATATACATCAGGTATTCTTTGTAATCTTTGTTCTTGATATTGCAACAAGTGTTACCATATATATGTTTGCAAGAAGCTGTACAATGTATGCACACACAGGAAAGAACAGCGATGTCGCACACGCAGTTTAGCACAACATACTCTCATTACTCAGTCTTCATGCTGTTTGTGAAACACTTAAAATATGATTAATGAGTCCCGACACAAAGTAAAAATTACTGAGGCTCTATAACTACTTTGCTTGTGAAATAGACATTAAAGAGATTCACCAAGTTACAGCATTGCACTCGACATGGCTGCTTTACTCCAAGAGTTTTTCGTTTCAGTGTAATACATTTCTGTGAAATCACCAGTACTTTATTATAGTATGTCACGTGATGGAGGATTTCGTCAGAAAGCCGCCACATTTCTGCCCCCTTCGTCAATCGTTAGACATGATGCCAGAGAGTGCGTGCGCGCGTTCCATTACAGTGAATGTGAGATTGTCTGCAGTATCTCAATGTTTCTTTATGTTATAATGGTCAGTTTGTGGGGAAATGTGTGGGCATTTTTCCAGTAAGAAGAGCCTTGTTAGTGGAAACATTCCCACATTTCAACACAAAGTGAGCCTTATATCATAACGAAACATTGGGATAGCTGCCGGACATTCACTATAGTGGAGCATGCACCTGCGCTCCCCCTGGCATCACGTCCTAATGTTGCTAAGAAAGTGGGGCAGAATTTGGACAGCTTTTCTGAACAGGAATTCCTCCGTCACGTGACACACTAATGAAATTATGGGCAGTTTTCTCAGAAATGTACTGCACTATGTGGAGCAAGAAATATTCCCCTGGAAGTAAGGTGCCCACATATTAGGTTATGTGCATCACCATAACTACGTAACGTGGTGAATCTCTGTACAGCAGCAGTGCAATAATCTGTTGAGAACTCTGACCTATATTTTTTAATGCTATGTTACAACTTCCTTTACTTACATCCCGACTGGAATGATACGAGAATTTCCAATACTTGAGTCTGCTGTATTATCTTTTTTCATGTGTGAAATAATGAAAGGAGCATTACTTTTAAATTGGTGCTGACCAGGTCTTTGTCATTGTTTTCCTCTGCTTTTCTCCATCACATCAGTTAGTTGTTATATATCACTTCTGTTGTAAATTAACAGTTATGCAGCAGGCAGTGTTTTATGACATCACAGAACAAAATTTATTGAAAAGCAGCTGCAAATGAATACAAACCTGGTCAGAACAATATTGAAAGGCATGTTCATTTTTTTTTCATACATGAAAAAAAGTAGTCAACTAAGTAAAGCAGACAGAAATTGTGAAAAGAAGCGTATCATTCAAGTCACGACTCGGAGGTAACTAGTGGCTGTGGCAATGTAAAGTAGCATAAAAAGTACAGTTCAAAATTGTCACCACATTCTTGCAATGCTGCTTTACTTGACAATGTTAGTATGACATCATGAGCTCACATCACACAACACACAAAATGCATCCTCCGAAATTAATGGCGCACTCAGTCATGCCTTGTGTGCAGAAAATTGACAAGTGGTAACACAGTGAAATGGGAGTGTTTCAGCACAAAGTCCCCCAGAATAAAATGATGACCATGAGCGTACCGTTGCTGGTCCAATGTGTTCTGCGAGGCAATTCGAGCAAATGCAATGTGATCATCTCGTCTGGATGGAAGGGTGCCCTTTGTTTGTACACTAATAGTAGCCTTGGTGAGTAGATATATATAGATATATGTTTGTGTATTTTGTAGGTGAGGAGGGGGTTGACATGGACATGTACTCATGGTATTGTTCTGTATCACAGGTCACAGAAACTGTTGGTGTGCACATTCCAGTGCTCAACGAGAATTTTTTGCGTTGAAATTGGAAATGGATAACTCTCAAGCACATGAAGGCAACTATTTTTTTTCTGGGGGTGATAAGCATATTTGCAGGTTTGTCTGTAATGGCTTCTTATTTTGTTAATTCTTCAAAGATTTCATCTGCATCCTTCTGGAGTCCAGTTGTTAATGATGGTCATGATCATCTAATGAAACGACTTCTATGTGTTGCATGTGTGCCTGATGTTGAAGAACTTTTTAGGAAAAGGCCACTTTGACAGAACAACAAAGCATCTGAAGGTTCCTAAAAAAAAAGAATGAATGATGTCTTACAACTTCATTCTTATTTGTCCCTCCCTGGTTCTCAAACTCAAGTCAAGTTACATTTCAAACCCACATCTCGTCAACTAACACAACCTGTGTGCAATATTTGCTGCAGTCTTTCCAAAACAATGAAATGGATGAAATAAAATCTTCATACTTACCAGAATGGATTTCACATGGATATTCCATAGGTTCCTCTCTGCACGGTACAGCTGCAGTACCATTCCCACTGTGTTTTAACGATGGAGACTATTTGTTAACCTGTAAAAAAATAAATAAATAAATAAGTGCACCGTATGTGTTTGACCATTGCAGCTCTGAAAAGCTACAGAAAACAAAACATACAACTAAAGGAAGTGAAACAGCATAACAAACATGAGTACACATACTCACTTTATGGTTTAAATATTAAGAAGCTTTGCATCTGTGGCTGATGGATGTGGTGGTCCGGACAGACTCATGCTCTGTGGTGGCAGTGGCTAACATCAGTCCCGGTGGTTGTGGTCCAGGGGGCGGACAGACTCATGCTCAGTGGTGGCAGTGGCTAACATCAATCCTGGTGGTGGTGGTCTGGACAGACTCATGCTCAGTGGTGGAAATGGCTAACATCAGTCCCGGTGGTGGTGGTCTGGTGGGCGGAAACGGACAGACTCATGCTCAGTGGTGGCAGTGGCTAACATCAGTCCTGGTGGTGGTGGCCCCGAGGGAAGGGAAACAGACAGACTAATGGTTAGTGGTAGAGTGGCCAACATCAGTCCCGGTGGTGGTGGTCCGTGGGTCAGACAGACTCATGCTCAGTGGTGACAGTGGCGAACATCAGTCCCGGTGGTGGTGGTGGTGGCTGGGCTGGCACACCGCCTTTTAACAGCTTCAGTTAAAACCTGCCAACATTAACCACATCATCATCCTCATAAAGAAAGCTTCCCTCACAGTCATCTATGTCTGAAGTCTGACCACTGGGAAATTCTTTCTCCATTGTGTCATCATCTAAGTCAGTGGTGGGCCGTTTCATGCAGCCACTGCCAGTGCCACCAGGATGGTCCATTTCCACATCACCAAAACCACCATGACTAGGCTGAGGTATGAATACCGAGGTTGCAGTCTGTGCTGGTATGTGCCTCTTATTCATTTTAATGAATGTTAGCAAACTAACATTTGCAGGAGACAGGTTTGTCCTACGATGCCTGAATATTGCACCTGCTGAGCTGAATACCCTCTCAACACTTACACTCGAGGGTGGGCATGTGAGGTACTTCAGTGCCACTGTAGTCAGCTCTGGCCATTCACTGATCTTTCAACTCCGGTACAAAATAGGATCTTCAGTTATTGTCATATGCCTGTTTTCAGACAAATATGACTCAACCATTCTCTTAGCCGCACTAAGTCCAGTTGTTGATGCATCATCCTGTTCTCCCGAATCATTTATTTCACAAATACCCACTTGGGGCAAAGCCTCCCAAAGCGGGTTGATGCCAGCCAGTTTGGAGGATGTAGAAACATAGAAGTTGATGGCAGATAAGGACCGCAAGGCCCATCCAGTCTGCCTATTTATTTTTCTACCTTATAAATGTGCCATCGGCCTTTGCTTGGTCAGTGGCCTATCTGACAGAGCAAAGGACAGACCACCTTGAACTGCTGTCCCCTTCCCCTCGCAGGATATGCTTGATAGTCCTACAGGTACACCTTCAGCCAGATTATGCTGCTGAGGTTTGCTGACCTTAGCTCATGACTTCTGTGTCCCGAGAACCAAGTGCACCAGTTGACCACTAATATTTTTTTTCCTGTTCAGGCCCTCCCTCCAGTACTGATGCAATTCCACGTTTGTATCATGGGTCCAGCACTGTTGCTATGGCAAAGCTGCCACTATGCTGAATGCTCACAACGTGACGAGTCTGGTCGAATACTCTCAGCATGTGTTGCAGCAACGTACTGCTACCACCATCTCCGGCAACATCAAGGCCATGCTGTACATTCACCAATGTCTGCATCAGCACCCGCAGCAGTGGAATTGATTGGCTAATGGAGGCAGACTCGCCACTCACTGCCTGTGTGGCATGTTCAAAAGACCGCAAAATTGTTATTACAGAGTCCATAAGGTGCCACTGTTCAGTCGTCATAGACATGGAGGCCCCGGAACTGTCACAGCTATGGTGCATCACAAGATATTCTGAGATGGCTTTGTATTGTTCATACAACCTCTCTGCCATATATAACGTGGAGTTCCATCGGGTGACAACTTCCAGCTTCAAGCGGTGCTGAGGCAGGCTGTTTTGTATCTGCAACTGTCACAGTTCATCACGGGCCTTTCCAGATCTTGAAAAGTGAGAGCAGATACGTCGTGCAATGGTCAGCATTTCTTTTACATCAGGGTGCTGCAGAGGCTCCTGCACCACAAGATTTGAACAGTGGGCCATGCATGGAACAAAAAGACAAAAAACATTTGTGATGCATTTCACCACATTTGACCCATTGTCACTTGCTATGAACCCAGCTCTCAGGGACAGAGGGTTTAGCCATTTGTCAATGTCAGTCAGTACCACATCCAACATGTTCTCAGCCGTGTGTGAACAGGTCACATTGCACATAGCAATCGTTGCATGCTGTCAAATTCCTGGAAGACTGCTGCCGCAACAATCCACTTTACTGCACTGATTATTCATACTACCAACATCATAAACAACCCCCAGCACCTGCGCCCAGTGTGCAGTTATACACATATATGACCTCCCCACTGTTTTACCACTTGTCCACATATCCATACTTAAATGGATGAATGGAGAGGAGGAATGCTGAAGGGCATGTCTTACTGAGTCGGACACAGTGCGGGACAGCATGGGTAGAAAAGTATGTCCTGGATGGGACTTTCCATTTTGGACAGGCACATGCAGCAAACCGCCGGAACCCAAAATTCTCCACAAAGGAGAAGGGCAAACAATCAATTGCCAGCATTTCCGCTACAGCAGCATTGAGTTCACGTGACACTGTATGATTGGGGGGTACTTCAGCATATGCGCAAAAACACTCTGTAATGTGGGCTGACAAACATTTTACATGGGGTGTGATCACAAATGGTTGTGCTCTGTGATGAATGGCATTGGCAGCGGGTGGAGTGTGGACGTTTGATGAAGACGGTTGCACAGGTGATGACAAACCCAGAAATGCAGTTATTTTGCCAGATTTGCCAACCGGGGTTGATGTACTACTTGCACTAGACATACTGCATTCACCACCACCACCAAAACTGCTACTCTCACCAGCACTGGACAACATTTCAAAGTCATTATGGTCCTCCACCTCATCATGCCTGTAGTAATCCTCTGCTCTTATTACCTCAGTACTGCACACATTTAATTTACTACTGGACTTAACAGTCATGGAAGGGGATAACATGCTCGCTATGGTTGCTGGTGATGAGGGTGAACGCCCCACTGTGGTATTAGTTGACAGTTTGTGCTGGGTCCACAGTGCCAAGTGCCTATTTTTAAGATGCGTATGCTGTCCTCCTGTGCCCAGATGGCTCCCCTTTTTACCTCGACTCACACGCACATGGCAAACCTGGCAGATTGCAACTGACTCCTCATTTGCATCTTGCACAAAAAAATCCCAAACAAGGGATTGTGATGCTCTACTTTTAACATGTCCGTGATGTTGCTTATTTAAGTCCGTTATTTTAAGCACTGAAGTGAGGGGTGGGGGCACATGATGTTTAGGGCACTGCACACCTGGACTGCAACTGACCACCATGACTACCTTTCATATTTATTACTGGTCGTCGTCGTCGTCGTCGTCGTCGTCATCATCATCATCATCATCATCATCATCAACTAAAACCGGTAAATCACAAGTTGTTACAGGGTGGGGATTCCTGCAAACAGACTCAGACACAGCCACTTTGAATTTCTTTTTCTCTGGTTCACAACTGGGGTCAATTACATCATCATATTGATCAACGTCACACACATCCACATCTTCTGCTTGGATGCTAGCATGTGGACTGCATATTGCAACAGGAACATCATCGTCATCATCACATTCTTCTTCTTCTCCCTTCTTCTTCTCCTCCTTCTGCATCAGAAACCATGTGAAGAGAGACAGAGAGCTTAATATGTATACCCTTGATGAAAGGAGGGAAAGGGGGGACATGATAGAAACTTTTAAGTACCTCAAGGGAATCGACAAAGTCCAGGAGGGTAGCATCTTTCAGAAAAAGAGATGTGTAAGAATAAGGGGGCACAATTTAAAGATAGAGGGGGGACGGCTCAGGGGTAATGTGAGGAATTTTTTTCACAGAGAGAGTGGTGGATGCATGGAACCACCTTCCTGGGGAGGTGGTTGGGTCTAAAACAGTGGGGGAATTCAAACATGCATGGGACAGACATAAGGCAATTGTAGTGGGGGTTTCAGGAAGTAGGCTGTTGGTTAACTAGAATCTGCAGCTTATCCAACAGGAAGGGAAATGGGCAGACTGGGTGGGCCAAGTGGTCCTTATCTGCCGTCAAAGTCTATGTTTCTTTGTGGGCATTTTGGGGAGATCAACAACAATATTATAACAAATTTAGATTTTGATACGTTCACTTTCTGATTGGGGAGACGTTGGAAGTGAAGCCAAAAAAAAACAACTGTAGCTTCAGCAACAGATAGAGACTAGTCTGTCAAGCAATGAAAACAACTTCATTAACCAGTGGTGCTGATGAGGTCACAAAAACAATCCAATCTGGTAAAAAAATTCCTTTTGCCGGTGGGGGAGCACTGACTGCAGATTTTTACGGCAGTACAAGCAGCAAAACAAAGAACAGATACCACGATCACAGTACAAAAATCAGGCAGATGCAGTGAATAGCAGGTTCACACTGTTGTGCCTGCAATTACACTAGTCTGTGGCACAATAAAAGGTGTATTATTTGATGTCACGCAACACTGCACGCACACACACACACACACACACACACACACACACACACACACACACACAGAGTTTGTCTACAACGGTGAACGAGTAATGCATAGCAAATTGAAAAGTTCAGTAATATACCATGTACTGTAATGTAAACAACCTGAAATTATGAACTGCTGCACCAGATCCACACAGCACACAATCAGCAAGAAAATGTCAACAATTACTGACAATATTACTGTGTGTACATTAAAAACAGTCATATAACAAAAATATAACCAAAAAAAACAAAGAAATCACTATTTCTCCAACTTAAATCTACCTACACTACAGATACGCCCCTCCCCCAAAGCACACTTTCACGGTCTTTCACTACACACACTCAGTGTTGTACATTAACATTCAAAATCCACACAGAAACAAAAATGCTCGATGATATGAGCACAGGAGGGTTTCCTACAATTGAGGAACTAAAGTTTGAGCTCCAAAAAATTGCAAAAATGCTTTAACAGCTTTTAGAAGGTTTCAATCACAGACAGCTCTCAGAGCACACTGTCTCCTACTCCTTCCTACATACACTACTCCGAAATGAGGCTGTGCAGATCAATACAGAGCCCATGTGACCTGAAATCCTATGAATCACTGCAAAATTAGCCTTTGGAGCTTAAAAACAAGGCGGAGTGAGGCGAAGTGCATTGTTTTTAATGCAGTTCGCCTTAAGATTTTGGTGGAGTAGTGGACTGGGAAGGTAGGTAACGTGAAGTCATTGTTTTCAATGGACTATGCGTTACTCATAATGCAAAGTAATCCACTTCGCATTGTGGAGCACTCCGCGAATCTGCCTATGCTCCACGAATCACTTCGCGGAGCGGATTGAGCCCACTTCACTCACCAGTAATTACGAGATGCATAGCAGAAGCAGGTCACAAAGGACTGGAGCCTAGCCTAGCATCTTTTGCACTAGGGAGCCTTACATCTTGCCTCCTTAGAGCAACTGCCTAATGATGCCATGTACATTGGATGATGATGTCTTAGATATGGGCTCTGATACATATCTCAGTTCTGTTGCTGCTTAGAGGCCAGAAGCTCTGTCAAGGGAAGGACAATAGGGGCAGACAACAGTGGATTGGAGCCTTTTCTGTCACTTTTTAGCCTTCAGGGCCTCAGATCTGGTTTTCTTCTGCGCTGCATTTGAGAACTCCTTGATGAGGTTTAGAAAAGTGTTGAGGAGGCTTGCATTTGTCCTAACATACACTTTTATACAGCTACTGATTGGTTTATTAATTCCTATGCAGCACCCTTTAAAGCTTGCAGTGTCTATACATTATATCAAAGCAAATATCACAAAACACTTTGAAACAAACATAATAAATCATTCACGAATATATTACACATTCATAAATATTGTACCACATATAAATTCAACAACACAAGCCTGAAACCCACTAAGCTAGTCCAAAAGCATTTATGCTTAAAGAATTTAACAGTCCTGTTAGTGCAGATCCCCTGTTCAGGGCTTCATAGGTTTGTAAAAGCACCCAGAAATCGATGCGCCACCTAACCAGCAGTCAATCCAGAACCCATAACAAGGAGGTGATATGCTCCAACGTCTGGAGCGAGGTCAGGAACTTCTGCCCCATTCTGAAACAGCTGGAGACAACGTCACTGACCACCAGGTAGCTTTTGTAGAACTCACAACAGTCATCACAAGATGAAACAAGGATGATAAATAAGATGCAAGATCACCAGAATCGAGCAAAGGGCAAACCCTGGAATTATTTTTTACATGATAAAAGCAACTCTCGACTGCAGAAGACAACTGAGACACAAACGTCAGCTGTCTCTCAAAAACTATTCCTAGGCTGTGTACCTTTTCTTCTACCTGTAGTCGTACTGTTCTGGTGATGTAATGGTAATGTAGTGGCTGAAAATCATTAAAACTGTGCATTAAACATCCATATCAGTGATTCTGCGCAAAAATGCCTTTCCCTATATGGTTGCCGAACTCCAATGTGCATGCGCTGACTCACCAAGATGGCCACTACACTTAATGTGTATGCACAGCTTGTACTAAGGTTGGTAAAGTGCCGTTTCTGGCCTCCCAAGATAGTGCCCATAGCGCGGTTCTGTATGGTAATCGCGTGGTCAAAACCTGCGCAGTCAAAAATGGCACTACGCGGACAACCAAAAAAGTGCGCTTAAATGAACTAACTAAACTGCACATGCTATTCTGGTTTTTGGCCGCATGTCTATTCCATCGTGATCTTGATGGTATACCCCACAACGCTTGCCTGAATAAACAGTGTGAAAATCCCCTGATCACTGTGGGCTCCTTGCTGTACTCCAAATTGTCAAAAAACACTCCCTTAGACCTTAAACCTCAGATGTTACCTTGTCTTCTGAGAAGAAGGCAGAATTAAGCCCTATAAGGCACCCTCAGGAGAGTGTAGGCTATAGCAGCCCATCATTCCCAAACCTGCCAACTTAGCCCCTGCAAAATGGTACATGCTGAAGAATTCCATCTGTGTGGCTGCTTGTAGATGAAGTCCCAGAAAAAATTCCAGTTTTTGAGGAAGAACTTAGTTGGGCCGAAAGCTTAGGCATGGTTTTCTTTTTGATACATATATGTTGGTCCAATAAAAGCTATCAAACCATTAGTTTCTGGATCTGTTCTTACAAAGACCAATACAGCAACTAAACTAATTCTGTATGTCACCTCTAGATGAAAACCTTGGCCAGCGAGGAAACTCTCCCCTTGCCTTTTCCCCCTTCTTTTTCCTCATTATGGTACACTAGGGTGTTATTTTGCTTTGTTTAACTTTAGTTGGTTGATGAAACTGGCATATGGTTCATTCTCATGGATTGTATACATTCTCATCTTTACTCGATACAGTGTCCTTTGAGGATATGTGATGCTACTATAGTTATCTTGGCTTTATACTGTATCTTATACAGAGTCAGTGGCTTATTAGCCACTGTGTCTTAGAATGGGATTCGAGGTACCTTATCTTTTGGAAAAAAGCTGAGTTATTAAAAAAAATAATCCCTCTAAAATCCCACACAGTGATGTCTGTAAATGACATTAAGAAACTATTCCCCCCTTGCTCACCTCACAAGCACCTAAACACCCTCCCAGGATTTACTACTACACTGTACCAGTGCAAGGCAGATAACTTATCAAGTGCCCTATACCAGAGTCTCAGGGTGCTCTACATACATGTATCAGTAGAAAAAAAAATATACACTAACTACCTACAAATAAATAAAACATAATAATAAATACATTCAGCAATTAATCTAAAAATCAGAGGTACTACTCAGTAAATCAGGTACAGTCCCAAAGGCTTGATCAAATAAAGTTTTTAATCCCCCTTTTAAATGCCTCCACCTGGGTGACAGGCAAGTGAAATCAGTGTGGTCCAACAGTAGGAACACTGACTGCAGAAACATGAGATTACAGAATCAAACTGCAGCCAAACACTCCGTATGTGACCTTGGGCAAGGTTACTTAACCTGCCAGTGCTGTAGTTCACAAAACCGCAGAAATGGGCTGAAGCAGGAACCTACTGGAAACAAGGTGATCAGGGAGAAGTTGCACCTCAGCTGGACTTCTTGAGTAAACAAACAGTAAAAACAATCTAACTAGTGCATCAGTGGGCATCCCACTCTTCTGACCAAGAGTATCAAGCAAGGGCCATCCCAGTTGCATTGTTCTGCACCTGGGAGACTGGAATTTACATGCAATCCCCAGAATGAGACAGAGATCAGCTGAGGGTCAGATGTGTTCCAACAGGTGAGACTTTCCACTCCCGTGGAGTGAGGGCATTGACCACCAAGCATTCGGGTGTCAGCCCGCTAAAGAGAAGCACTGGTATTGGTTGTGAAGGCAGCAGCTTAGCTGCCCTCCTGAAGAAATGATGCAGTAATGACAACCCCATCAGGAAAGGGCAAAATGATAACACCCCCTCCCCAAAAAAAAAAAAAAAAACACACACACAAAATGTTAAATAAGTCTTGAGCAATGTTAGGGATCCCAGGACAAAGATAGGGTTAGCAGACATTCCAGGGGCACTGGCATCCTTTGATTCAGAAACTGTCATAAGGAGCAAAGCAGCCCCAATAACAAGCAGTCATGAGTTTACCTGCTCTCATGAGAAAAGTACCTGTCATTTCATTTTTGTATATCTGATCTTACACTTTGTCAGTCTAAACAACTGCTGTCACACGGAAAGCATCAACACAGCATTGTTTAATGACTAGAATACAGTCTTGGAAGCCAGGACACCCCAGTTAAATCTCACTACAGTCACTGTTCACTGAGTGACCCAACGCAAGTCAATGATATCTGTGTGCTGTAGTCTACCCAGCTGTAAACCAGTTAAAAGTAAGACCCATTGATCAGATGCTGCATCTCAGCAAGGCTATTATGGGCAAATAAAAAAAAAAACAACAGTAATAAAAGAAAACACACACACACACACGTGTGTAACATGGGAAACAAAATAAAAGTACGATTAAAAATTCCCGTCCAAGGTCAGGCCACTGGCACATCATCAGGGCTGCTGCTTACGACACCAGTGACTCGGATTCAGCAGCAACTCAGATTCAGTGACGAGCATAGGGCATAGAACGGCTGGCAGAAGAGGAGGAATGAGTATCCCATATGACACCCGTCTCCTCAGGATGAGAGGCCATCCATCTCCTGCTATACCAGTGCCTCCTGTGGGCTCACAGAACAGCAGGTAGAGCAGTGATGGCAGACTAGAGGGGAGACACTTGGCAGAGCTAAACATACATCCACTGCATGTCTGCATAGAACACTAAGCTGCTGTTTCAGTGGTGTGTGTGTGTGTGTGTGTGTGTGTGTGTGTGTGTGTGTGTGTGTGTGTGTGTGTGCATGCAACTGCCCATGCATGCAAACAGGGAAAAATGTTGACCCAGCAGAATGAAGCCATGGCATGCTGAGGCTCCTCATTGTCTGCCTAGCTCAAGCGGGGCCCCTGCCATCAATTTGAACCATAAAGGAGGAAGTAGACTCCATTGTGCTGGGTAAGCCACAGGGCAGATTATACAAAATCCCTGTTGATGAGGACTGATGGCATAGCTGGTAGTGCCCTGGAAGCCAGTGGTCACTGAGCCCAAGGAACAGAGGGGGATAAAAAGTAAATAAGAAAAAAAGTTTCTATCCAAATGCTGTCTGATTCTTTTCATGTTAGGGCCAATTAACAGTGAACATCACCCATTGATAGCAGGATGGCAAATGATAATGCATTTTTTTTTTTTTTTTAATATAGCTTTTTATAGGCTTTTGTAGGTTTTCTTCCACCCCCCCCCCCGGGCTCAAGCACGTGGAGGCATGCATGTATACTGGAAGTCAGCTCAGCCCCTTCTGTTCATCTGTACTGCTGCCCCCACCTACCTACATTGCCCCACCAGACTTCCACCCAGCGGGGACGGGACTATGGAAGGGGTGACAACCCACCCCCACCAACCCTACAAGAGGACGACCCAAGGTCGTTCCCAAATCCGGGTTGCCGGCATAGCACAAGGTGAGGCGTCCAGCACCTCAACCCTCAGTGCCACCAGGCTGGCCTATGAAGGTGCATTTTCTTATCATGTATTTCTTTGTCAGTTTGCAGGCCATCTGGCTGCCATCCTCTCACACCCACTCAAGACTCCACCAGGCTTACACGTGCTTCCCAGGGCCAGTATACACTTGGTACCTGTGAGAGGGGCCCTACCTCCCCCACCAAGTTCAGATCTATGCTCCGAGGCCACATCCCCTAGGTCTGTGATCGTGGAGGTACGGCCATCAAGCAACCACAACTGAGCGCCACCTTTTTCCATTTTCCCCTTGAGGACGGAGCATGCAATGACACCAGCAGAGGTAGTGAACATGCTTCCTTGCATGCTTCTCTAGGCATCTGATCCCTCCCCACCCTTATCTGCAGCGTGAGCGTGCTGCCCCCAGACGCCGCTAGGGGTGAGGTATTCGCCAACTACTGATTCCCCCACCTCCCCAGAGAAGGAGAGCAGTCCTAGGGATGCTTGATCCATCTCTGCCCCTGCCGACCTTCCACGACCTGTGCTCATTCCAGAACATGGGTCGCCGGCATGGCGCAAGGTGTGGCATCCAGCGCCTCAACCCTCAGTGCCACTAGGCCAGCATGATAATGCATTTTCCAAGAACAAAAATTGGTTAATGGCTTACTCAGAAGATCATCTCAATTAAAGCTCAAGTGGTTCCCTATGGTTTTGGTAGCATTAAGGCAACCATATTCCACCAGGCAGACACCCATCAGAGACACCGAGCCCAAATGATCCAGAGATAAAAAGGGAAATGGCACTTTTTGGATCCTGAGCATGAAAAACTGACAAATAAGAAAGACTGTCCGTAGCTGAACTACGATTTGTTGTGGTTCTGGCCCTCATAAAACAAAAACAGAACTAAATACAAACGCCTACGGCCAAAGTTGAGTACAGAATTACTTTACAAGGGATAGTTTAACCTGACAAAGAGATTACAAAGGTGGGAACTGACAGCAGGCCTTTACCCAAGGCTATCAGTTTTCATGCTACATTCCCACAGCCACCCCCCTCATAGTCCTATGACAGAGCTGAATGGAATTAAATCATTTTAAGACAACACTGACCTGAAAAAAAAAAAAAAAGCCTTGTGTAACTAAAACGAGAATATGAGTCCCCATTTAAAACGCAGAATTTATTGTTTTGTTGGGTTGTAATAACAGCTCTATTCCCACAACGTTATTAATAGACTCTGTATTGCTGTCTACATGTGAACTCAGAATGCAGAGTATTTCTGCCAGTTACTTGACAAGTTAAACATGAGAGCGCCTGGCTCAGCTGATAGCTTGTCAGGTACAGCACCCAGATGGCTTGTTGCGGCTGCATGGGGTTCGGGCTGGTATTGTATAAGGTTCATTCCCATTGATCCAGTTTGGTCAGATTATTTATGTCTCACTACAATTTGCGTTTCCAATGTCAGACTGTGGGTGTGAGTGGAGGTGGTTTGGGTTCAACTCCCAGTTAGAGCACAATATTTATGTCCCACTACAATTTGCATTTCTAATGCCTGGCAGTGGGTGGGGGTGGACGTGGTTATGGTTCAATTACCAGTTAGGTCACATATTTATATCTCACTACAATCTGCGTTTCCAATGCCTGGCAGTGGGTGAGGGGAGTGGTGGTGGTTAGAGTTCAATTCCCAGTTAGGTCACTTTATGTCTCACTACAATTTGTGTTTCCATTGCCTACTAGTGACTAATCCCATACCAGCAACTTCTTTCCATCTAATGGGATACCAGAAGAAGTTCTGTTCAAGAGCCACTGGTTTCCATCGGTTAAAAAAAAAAAAAATGGCTTCCAACTTTCATAGCTCATGTAGTAAAGGTACACCACCATAAAATTCTCCTACTGGGAACTGAACTGGTCCTGGCAGGAATATTTCCTTCCTGCACAAAATGTTCTTAACTAAGTTTGGTTTCTATGAAACACTTTTCCAACTCTACAACACCATGGATCACCCCGTACTGAAGTTTCAATTCCAAGCGAAAAAATATTTTTTTGGGGGGAGTACAAGTCCCTATTAGGATCTGAAAATTGATGTCTTGCTTAGAATACAGAAATGACACATCTTCACCTGGATTTGAACCCATTTGCTTGCTAACCTAACAACACATTCAGTGTGCTATCAAACTGCACTGAAGTAGACATCAGCTCCTGTGGTATGTCTATATGACAACACCATCTTGAAATGTGGCCACTCAAAGCATGGTTTATTTCTATAAAAATGTTCTCAGCAGAATAAACCCATTTTGATATAAAATCCAGTTTAAGAAGGGGTCTTGGTTGGAGTTGGGGGGTGCACAGACAAGTTGAACAATCAAACATTTCCAATTCTTCCATAACATTTTAGCATATCAATTTGCTACTTTGGGAACCATACTTCATAAGCATTCCCAAGTGTCTTTCCAGTCACAATTTGCCAACAGACACAGGGACTTTAACAGCTGTCATCAATGACTTTTTATGTTTCCTTGCATGTGTGCAAGAAACATTTTGGTATGAATAACAGCATTTTCAATGGTGTGTCACTGCCAGGACAACTGCAGGTCAAGCTGCAATGAGCTCAGCAGTACAGACCAATGCCAAGGCACTCTGGTCGTGACACTAGTAATTCTGGCTGGGGGGAAACTTTGTGTAGTCGAAAGGACCGAAGCACTCCAATGAGAGAGCGTGTCAGTCCTTTCACTTGCATAATGCTTGTCACCAAGCAGCTGAGCTGCTTTATTAATGTAAAAGCTGAGCTCCCCCAAGGTGGCAGGTCCCCTGTCTGATGTCCAAGCTCACTGCCCCACCAAGATCATCCGTCCCTCTGGGCCTTGCCCAGGCCCTTTTCTGAGCTGCCTGCCGGTTTTGTGTGCATCCATCATCCATGCACGTTTCATTTTTTTTTTAAGACAGGGCTTCCTGGATGGATTGACTCCAGTCCCCGACCCTCTCCCCATACTCGGTGCCCTGTCAAACTCCCCTTGTATACTCAGCATCTGTCCCTTAGTCTCATATTAATATACTAAAAAGCCAGCAGATGAGGTCCAATGGTCTTTCGTGTCTGCTCGATAGTTAGCCCCCATACTGGGTACCAACTTTGCTGCCCCCCCACCCCCTTGGGTTTCTCTGTCCCCAGACCAGGGTGTTCCCCTTGTACTGGGCTTCATCATCCTCCCCCTCCCCTATACCTGTCCCAGCCCCTTTTAAACCCCTTCACAGTCTCCGCCCTCCAGTCCCTTGGGCAGCAAATTTCATGGTTCCACCACCCTCTCAGTGAAGTAACACCTCCACCCCTCTCCCGAGTCTCCCCCCCTCTAGCTTGCACCCATGTCCTCTAGTTGCCCCCCTCTCCTTCCTTTGGAACACGCCGACTGACCCTCTCTTATTTATCCCTTTTATGTACTTGAAGCCCTCAATCATGTCCCCCCTGTCCCTCCTCTCCTCCAGGGTGTACATGTTGAGCTCCTCGAGCCTCTCCCCATATGTCCTGTCCCCCAAGTCTCGGATCATTTTGGTTGCCCACCCTTGCACCCTCTCCAGGAGTGCAATGTCCCTTTTTAAGTGCAGTCTCCAAAACTGCACACAGTACTCAAGGTGTGACCTAACCAAGCAGTTACAGAGGGAGGATCACTTCCCCCTCTTCTGGAGGTTATCCCCCTAGAGATGCATCCCAGCATCCTATTTGCTTTTGCTGCTGCCCTCCTACAAGTCTCAGAGTTATTCATTCTGACATCTATCACCACCCCCAGATCCCTGTCACCCTTTGAGACTTGGAGTGTCTCTCCCCCCAGAGTATACCATTGGCCTGGATTTCTGGCCCCCAGGTGCAGAACCTTGCATTTCCTTGCGTTGAACCTCAGTTTTCACCTCTGCGACCACCATTCCAGAGCCTCCAGGTCCTACTGCAGGGCCACTCTTCCTTCCTCCCTATCCACCACCACTACCACCAGCGTACAGTCATCTGCAAAGAGACTCATTTCACTCCCGATACCCTTCCTTATGTCAGAGACATAGGTGTTAAGCAGGAGGGGCCCTAGCACCGATCCCTGGGGAACCCCACTAATGACGTTCCTTGGAGATGAGCTCTGCCCCCCCAACCACCACCCTCTGAGCAAGCTCTGAGAGCCAATTCCCTATCCATCTAATCATCTGCATCCTAATTTCCCTGTGCTTAGCTAGTAGGCCACTGTGGGGTACCGAATCAAACGCCTTGCTGAAGTCCAGAAAGAGGATGTCCACCAGCTTACCCTGGTCCAGGACACTCATCACCCAGTTGCAGAGCTCCAAAAGGTTTGTCTGACATGATCTTCCTGGGACAAAGTCATGCTGTCTATTGTCCAGGTACCCCATTAGCTCCAGTACCCCCCCATCCTTTCCTTGACAATACCCTCCATCATTTTGCCCACCACTGATGTCAGGCTCACGGGTCTGTAGTTTCCCAACTCCTCTCTTGTGGATGGACATGATATGGGCCACCCTCCAGTCTTGGGGTACCCACCACATACTCAGAGAGATGTTGAAAAGCTCCACCAGGGGATCCTCCAGGATGTCTGCCAGCTCCCTCAGTACCCTGGGATGTATTCCATCTGGCCCTGGTGCCTTCTCCATCCTAAGGGGCCAGAGGGCTTTCCTCACTCTCTCCACTGGGATTTTATCCTCCATGTCCTCCCGCTTTGCTCCCTGTACTGTCCTCCCCCCACCCGATGGTGCTGGCCCCTTCCTAGCCACTTTGGGGCTCCCGATTTCTAAGATTCCCTCTCCTCCCACCAGTTCACTCTCTCTTCCCCCCAAAAGATGTAGCCCCCATCCTCCTAGTAAAAACTGAGGCAAAAGTACTGTTTAGTACCTGCCTGCTCTACCACATCCCAGCCCATCCTCCCCGAACTAATCCTACTAATCTGCCCCTCACCTTCCTCTTTTCCCCAATGTATCTAAAGAACCCCTTGTCCCCTCCTGATCCCCCTGGCTAAGCTCTGCTCCTTCCTCACCTTATCCACTCTCACCACTCTGGTGACCCTCCTGGCCATTTGTTCGTACTCCCCCCGATCCCTTTCGCTCTTTGAGTGCTTGAAGTGCCTATAGGCTGCCTTCTTATCCGTCACTGCCTCCTGAACCTCCCGAGTCCACCAACAGGGTTTTCTGGCCTTCCCGAACTTGTGCCTCTCTCTTGCACAGGACCTGGTGGCCTCCTGAATCCCACTTTTAATGATGTCCCACCTACTGTCAGCATCCATGTCTGGCCTTATCCCTTCCAAATGACCCTTAAGGATCCTTTCCATCCCCCCTGAAATCTGCACCCATAAAGTCAGTTACTACCATCTTTATCTTTGTGCGGCCTTCCTCCCCCCCAGGTCCAGGAAAAAACAGACTGAGGCATGGTCACTCCCTGCTAATGGGTGCTTCACTTCCAGGTCCCTAATCTGGTCACTGTCCACCAGGACTACGTCTAGTGTCTAGTCTGCCCCCCCCCTCACCTGCTGTGTCAGGAATGCATCCTGGAAGACATCCAGCAACCTCTGTTCCTTGGCCACTGGGGACGTCATAGTCCCCCAGTCTGTTTCTGGCATGTTTAGGTTCCCCATCACCGCTACCCTTCCATTGCCCAATCTACAGTAGCCCACAATATTAGCCACCAAACTCTCTTCCAGATCCTCTGCCACAGCAGGGGGTCCGTATACCACCCCTACTTTCACTCTCTTACCTTCCCCCCGTGATATCAGGGTGACCCAAATCATCTCCACGTTCCCATCCGCCTCCTCCACCCCTCTTATACCGATGCAATTTTTGACTATCAGTGCTGCGCCCCTTTTCCTTCCCTTGTCTCCTGAACATAGTGTAACCCTCCATGTTTAGGTCCCATTCGTGCCCTAGAGTGGCCCAGGTCTCAGTGACAGCTGCCACATCAACTGCCCACTCGACTAGCATTGCCTGGAGCTCTGGCACCTTGTTTTCTATGCTCCTTGCATTTATCAGCACAACCCTCCATCCCTCCCCCACACCCATTTTCCCCTCTTGTGCCCCCATTTGGCCACCTGCTCCCCTTCCACTGAACCCTACCTATTGGCCTTTTTCTGTATCTCTCCAGCCCCTTAAGGGAGTGGAGAATGAGTGCCTCTTTTATCGTACCCCCTGCAATAGCCCCTTCTTCGATCCCTTCCCCCTTCACAAGTTTAAGCCCCACCTTTCATGAATGAACCCAGCTAGTTTCAGCTTTAGTATTTCCTTCCCTTCCAAACTGAGGTGGAGCCTGTCCCTAGCGAACAGCCAGTTATCCTCCCAGGTTGCCCCCCCCCAGTCCCCCACAAGGCCATACCCCCTAGCCTCACACCACTCCTTGAGCCACTGATTAACCACCCTAATTTTCTGCTTGTTCTTCCCACTAGCTCTCAGCATCGGCAGGATCTCAGAGAAGGCGATCAAGCAACCTAAGGATTGGCAAACCCTGGCTAGCTCCAGAAACCTCATGCTCACCACCCCGTCCCATTCTCAGCACACCCATCTCATAATCACCACCTCCCCCCCAGCTCATACTCATTTTTACTCAGGGCTGGAACCAACAGGCATGGTGTGGCTCCTCTTTTTGCCTGCCCTCAACTTGCTTCTACCTCCCGCAGGTGCTTATTTAAAATGCCCGACTAGGCTCCATTAAATAAAAACTGTATTGTGGCTTTAACTGGCAGCACCTGCTGAGGCACGCTCCCGATGCTACTGGCCCCCCTAACTTGTGATGCAGCTCCTCTTTTTGCCTGCCCTCAACTTGCCCCACCCCAGAAACACAACAGTGACACTGGGGGTGCCCAATCCCCCAGAGTCATGATCGGAAATCCTCCGGGTGTTTTTTTTCAACTTGTAAAAAGAGAAACGTCCACTGATGTCTTTTGCGCCATTACCATCCCCCCACCCAACTCTCCCACTCAGCACCTACGACCCCACACCAAGCTCTTATTTACACATCAGTGCCATATTCCTCTCTCTGGACCGCAGACACGTCTTCACTTTTCAAAGACGGACCATGAACTGAGAAAACAGGTATGCGGTTCAATGTATTTCAATAGGATTTTGAACACAGTGGCATAACTTGGGCATTTTTGCATATTTTTGGCCAATTTTTAACATGCCTTCTTTGGGACAATACCTTATGAACAATTAAACTGTCATTAGGCAGATCTGTTCCAAAAGGTGATTTTGCAGTCCCTGTGCAAAATCACCTTTCAGACAGGAGTTGAAAAATTTCTCTGCCCTTGTTCATGAGGTGAGGTCATAAGAAGGCTATGTTGAATATTTGGTGTACAAATACTAAACAGCACAGTTATGAGCCTACATTTAATTTTGCAAAAGCAGGCTTGTAACTTTGGTAATTTCCAATATTTTTCCCTCAAATTCACAACATAGCCATATCTTTACAGCATCTCATGAGTGTGACAGCTGTCATTTTTCAAATCCTGGCCAACATTTTTTTTTTTACATCCACGAAAGAAGGCCATCTTGAAAATTTAGTGTAAAAATATTTAAAAAAAAAACAATAAAGTTATAAGCCAATGTTGTATTTTGTGAACGCAGGCTCGTAACTTTGGTAATTTTCAATAGTTCTACCCCAAATTTACGATATAGCCATTTCTTTACAGCACCTAATGAATGTGACAGCTGTCATTTTTCAGCTCCATTGTGTTCTCACTTACCGTCCTTCTGACATGCATGAAGAATAGGGATCACTGCAAACCAGTGACTCTTTTGCTGAACATGAAACTGACTGAGTTTCTGTAGCAGCAGCCGCTGGCTCAGCTGATACATGTACATTTTTTTCAGCTCAAGGATCAAAGCCAGACCTGATTGGGATTTCCTTTTTCTTTCTCTCTCTCTCTCCCTTCCTGCTGCTTGACATGTTAATTATGTCAGCAGTGTAGGGAGACCATGAAATGTTCACTTTCTTTGTTTTCAAACAGCACAGATTTGGCCATTTTGGGATATACCATGTTATGGAAAAAGAAGACAGGGAGGAAGGGGAGGGGTGTTTGTTTTATATGTGATGGAAGGCATAAAGGACACGGAGATACAAGGATACCAGGTTAGAAGGAAAGACTGGAGGTTCTATGGATCGTATTAGAGACTGAGCCTTTATCCGTGTGGAGTTAGTATACAGATCACTAACACAGGGGAGGACTTGGACAAGGGGCATTGGTGGAGAACATCAGACCAAATTCGTAATTTCTACAGGAATATAAATTTTACATAAGTAATTGTGTTACGTGACTTTTTTTTTTTTTTTACAGTTATGTGTCTGTCTCAGTTATTTTTGTATTACTTTATTACATTAGGGGCTTTTAACATTACCAGATCTGCACAAGTAAATCCTGACACCACTTGTGCCACGCCTTCTCTCCCTTTATTCTAAATAATACAGTACCGCCCTGACACATACAACATGCAAGGAAACATTCAGCACTTACAAATGCTTGTCATAACCTGCTGCTAGCTCCTTATCACTCTCCTCTCCCTTTACAATACCCACATTACAGAGCTAAGTGTCAGAACATGCTAGACTCAAAATGGTACTGATCTGCAATCCTAAACAGATCACATGTCTTACCAGATTGCAGTTCAGTTTTGGGGGGGAGGGAGGCACTACATTTTTAATTTGTAGGGACTAAAGTAAACACTTTTCCACAAAAATGGAGAAATGGCAAATTCCTCAAAACTGTGTCTAGACAGGCCTTAATGGAGTTGGCGGGTGGGACAAAATGTGAAAAAGCAAAGCTGCCATCAGAGTGAAAGGCTAAATGTAATCTCAGGCCCTTAGCTTTTTAGGCCACTTCAGTGGCTGCATTGTCTCGTGCCGAGGATCGGAGGCTGCTGGGAAGTTGCTGGCTGAAGGCAACTGGCTCAGGTAGGAAAAAATCTATATAGAACAAGCATCTGTCAATCCTGAATGTTCGCCACTTGGATTGCTTTTGTACCGTTGGTCTTGCTTGTACACATTTTTACTATATATTTACCCAACACAGACTAGATGAGGTATAGTACTATGTCATCTGCAATGGGGTCCTCATTTTACACAGTTTTATACTGCATTTACCCAGGATAGCAGAGGTAAGATGCAATATTTCGTTTTTAGTACGGCCAGGTCCAGATTTACCATAATGCAAACTATGCTAGTGCATAGGGCCCCAAGTTCTGGTGGGCCCATTAGCTGTAGTGTGCGCGAATGAAAAACCTATGCCCAGCCCAAAGCCCATAAATGAAGCATTTTTTTATTATTTTGAATGGCAGTCTCGGACAGCCAGGTCAGTCCTGTGTGGGGAGGGCGGCATACATGCAAGTCTGGCGCTACTGTTCCAGCCACCCCCACTCTCATGGCCTTCCTATTTGTATGTGCAACAGGGACTGGACTGCTGAAGGATCCTTTCCACTGGCGTCATCATGTGCATCAGTAGGAAGGTACAGCACCTTGATTTTTGGTACCTTTTTGTGTAATATCTCATGAGGGTGAGTAGGTCTGGACTCTGAGGATAGATGGACTCCAGTCAGTTGAGCATGTTGGGAGCAGCTGGATAACTGGATATATAATTTGTTTTTTGTTTTTTTTTTTTACTCAGAGGTGAGCGACGACTCTGGCGAGCCACTGAGAAGAGAGTCAGTCTACCAGCCCAGTACACCTTACCAGCACCAGACCAAACAGACCAGCACTAGAAGTGTCTACTCCGATTTAGGCAAGTGGAAAGTGGCTGAGGACAGGCTTAAGGAGCAGATCAGACAGACAGCAAGCATTATGGGTCAGGTAAGGTGGCAAGGCATTTTTTTGTCCAGAAATACAACAAAATAAGGTGTGACTCAGGAAGTTTCTGAGGTACTGAAGAAAGGTTGCTAGCCCTCACTGTCCACAAAAGCACAAGTTCTAGCACTCCAGGCTACAAAAATACAAATCCAGAACTCCAATTATTACTGAAGCAAGTCTTTACTTAATGTGAAGCACACATTCATATTGAAAGAATGGGTCCCCAGCACTTCGACCACAAGATCTAAGCCTTCATCAGTGGGGAGCACTGGGGAGCCATTCCTTCAGCATGGATAGGTGCTTCACATTAAATAAAGTTTTGCTTCAGTAATAATTGGAGTATTGGGTTTTTGTAACCTGGAGTGCTAGAACTTCTGCTTTTGAAGGCATCTGTTTGTGCATGGGTGATGTGAGGCATGGGCAGCCAATGTAAATGACTTCTATCATGATGGCATAGACATTGTTGTAACTCTCAAGATGCTTAGTTCCTCAAGATAGCTCCAGGTCTAAGGTGTAGAACAAATTACATATTTCTACTTTAGGGGAAAAAAAAAACATGGCTTCTGTTTAAAAATCCCTTTTGTAGCCATTCAACACTTTCTGGGTATCTTCCATTCTTTCATGAAAGCAGTTTAATATTTTGTATCTAACACTAACAAAAGGATACTGCATTTGTTACTTGAAAGGAATTTCTTTGATGTAGTTTCTTTGGCAGAAACAGGTTTGTATATTAAAAAAAAAAAAAAAACAGCAGCAATGATTTTTACAATATGTAATTGCCCAGCAAAATCTATAATCTCTTTAACAAACTACAGTGTTTTACTACGTTAATAGCACTTGTTGAGACTCGACTCCAAATGTTCCCTGAAGAAAAAGAGATGAAGTATCAAGTCAACATCAATCACACAAGTAGTGCTTTAAATAGTTAAGCATCAAATTAGCAGAAATTTCTACCTCAGGTCAGTGATTAACTAATGTTTTTATATGGTCTTATAAGATAAAACAAATTATAGTTACTAGTTTAAAAATTCAACTCAGAATAGGCAATCTCCTAATCAGATTAATATAACAAATGCCTTTGTTACTAACCAACTACATGTATTCTTAAAAGAACCAATAATTCCTTATAGTGTAGTATTTTGCTACTTTTCCTTTTTAATTTTATTGATAAATGTTTAGTCACACAATCTAAATAATGTATTTTTCAGTTTTAAAGACTATGGCTTTTGGTCTTTCAGTTCTGGAATTTACTATTGTATTCTTATCCATAGCAAAAATCTAAACTTAAGAAAGTACCTTTTCTAGCTGGCCCAGTGGCGCAGAGTGCTGAGGCGCTGGACACCTTACCTCGCTTCACGCTGGTGACCAGGGTTCAGGAACAAGCCTGGGTTGTTGGAGAGCTGGGGAAGGGGGGGTGGTCCACAGGCAGTGCAGGTGAAGGGGCGGCAAAGCAGTGGGAGGGTGTCCTGGTACCACGGCATGCATGTGCCTCCACACGTACCCATGGCCAGGAAAAAACGAGGGGAAAACTGGGGCAAAAAAATCTAAATTAAAAAAAAAAAATAAAATAAAAAGTACCTTTTCTCTGAATATCATGGTCTGAGATAATCAACAGTTTGCTGAGTTGAATACACCATATGTCAAAATACAACACATTTTCAAGGGGTGGTTTTTTAGGCCAATATTTTTTCTAAAGTAATCTCATATTTACTTTCAAATTCAGGGTTTTAAATAATTGATTATCAGTTTTTTTTCTTGAGACTATACTAACTGTACAGAAAGTATTTATATAGAGTTTTTAGAAGTGCTGTGTTTGTTAAACACAGTGAGGCAAGAGCTATGCATTTTCACAAAGATTTAGCACTTATGAGCAAAACGCTAATCAATTTTTAGAGTTAAATAAATCCCTGAAATTCCATATGTTTCCAACTAATTTATTCAATACAGGTGAACACCAGTACTCATATTCATCCGAGACTTCTTTTAAATGTCTAAAATGTCCCAAAAGCTCAAGGTATATTGTCTTGGACTTCTACTCAGTACTGTCAGCTGTTCATAGGTAGGTAGAGTGTTGCTGGTCAGAAAGAGTTCTGAGGGGATGGCATTTCCTCCGACAGATAACCTGTTCATTTACCCTAGTTAGCTTGCAATTAGACTATGAAGCATGTCTGTGATAACCAGCCAGCATTCTAGAATAGGAAATGTTCCCATTTAAGAGGAGTTGAATCCTTGGTGAATTGTATTTGCATCTTTTTTTTTTTTTATTTACAAACTGCTCCTCCGCTTTATTTCTGCTTTTAGGGTATGCATGATCCCTGCACTTCAGCACAGTACACTGAAAAGCCTGCCCTTGCAAAGAATTCTAACTAGTGCCATACATATCAACCCTTAATTATTTATAGCACTAGAAACGTTTGGAACATGAACACTCAAAATGTGGGACATGTGGGCACCAGCTCTCATACCGTGGGACACAATAAGAAATGGAGATACAAGTTCAGAACACTGTGGAAACAAGTGCTTTTTCATGTGTACAAAATTCTGCATCTTAGAATATTATGAATTTCTGCATTAAGGTTGGAGTTGACAGCATACTCTGGGCAGCAATTTTTCTATACGACAGGAATGTGGAACAGAGCACCTTTAATGGTTAGAACGAAGGACATCCCTCATAATATGGGACAGATGAGCAGTACTGTATCTAAAATAATCTTTAAACAGATATCATAATTTCAACAGATCTTGAATGTGGTAGCTACTTTACAGCTCTTGCTGACAACTTCTGAACTATTCATCTTTACCTCAAACCTTTTCCCCTCCTGCCATTTTTACTCGATTGTTTTTACAGGCAAACTGAGAACCAACTTGGTTGACTAATTCATGGTACACTAGGGGATTCTGGATTCATGAATGTGAATCGTGCTGAGTTTCTGACTTGATTTTTTTTTTTTAATTGAAAGTTTTTGAACTGGGGTGTTCGATTTTATTTTCCTGTTAAAATGCAGCTGCAGCACAATCTTTGAGGGTGCGTGATTTGGGGGGGAGGTCACTGCTGTGCATTGGGCCCATAACAAGGTAAATCCAGCACAGAGTATGGCCCTGCTTTTAGAATGTATTTTTCTAGTAGAGGCAGACATAATATAAATGTAGTAATACCCCACTTAACATGTGTAAGTGTCTACAAAGTAAACTATGTGAATTTACAGGGTGCTGCTGCTTTCTATAGCCATTAGAAGTCATGCAGCTCCCCATCCCTACTTAACATCCTCAAAATGTCAATTTTAGGGCCGGGAGCCGAACGGCTTTCTCGAATGCAGAAGTCAGATCATGGGTAATATAACTTAATTTTTTTTTTATAAATGCTTGCATTAAAAAATAAACTATATGCAATTTAGGTCATCAGGTCGGGCAACTCCATGCCATCAGTTGCCTAAACCAAGGTGTCAGTAGCTCTTTATAGCATTTACAAATACCACAGGCAGTAAGTGAAGAGAGCAGCCGTGTTTTACTGTCTTACTGTGTCCACCAGGTCATTCCAGAGCTTAGCAAATTACATACCAACATACTAAAAGCCAGCAGAATAGGCCTAACGGTCTTTCATGTCTGCTCGGTAGCCAGCCCCTATTAGGTGCTAGCTCCTCCTCCCCCCCCCGGCCCCCCAAGAAGGTCAACCTTGGCTTCAGTACACCCATGCATCTGTCCCACCCCCTCTTGAAGCCCTCCACAGTGCCTTGCTCGACTAGACTCCTGGGCAATGCATTCCATGGCTCCACCACCCTCTCAGTGAAGTAATGCCTTCTACGTTCTCCCCTGTAGGTTCCCCTCCAACTTCCATTCATGCCCCCTGGTTGTGCCCCCCATCTTTAGCCTGAACATTTCTTTGGCTCCACCCCTGTTAATCCCTTTCACATATTTGAATACCTCAATCATGTCCCCCCCCGTCTCTCCTCTCCTCCAGCGAGTACAGCCCAAGGGCTTCCAGCCTTTCCTAATAGGTCCTATCACTCATGTCCCGGATCATTCTGGTTGCCATTTTCTCTGGACCCTCTCCAACAGTGCTATGTCCTTCCTAAGGTGAGGTCTCCAGAACTGCACGCAATACTCAAGATGAGGCCTGACCAAAGCATTATATAGAGGTAGAATCATCTTGCTCCTCCTGGACGTTATTCCCTGGGCTATGCAGCCCAGTATCCTGCTTGCCTTTGACGCAGATCTTCTGCAGTTTTCAGTGTTGCTCATTCTGGTGTCTACCACCATCCCCAGGTCCCTTTCACTCAATGTGGCTTACAGTGAGACACCTCCCAGGGTGTATACATGACCTGGGTTTCTGACTCCCAGATGCAACACCCTACACTTCCCCAGATTAAACCTCAGCCCCCCACCTCCTTTACCAACCCTCCAGGGTATCCAGATCCCTCTGGACTACCATCCTTGCTTCCTCCCTGTCAGCCAGTGCTCCCAGTTTTGAGTCATCTGTGAAGAGGCTCATCCTACTCCTAACCCCTGTCCCTATATCAGAGACATAGACGTTGAACAGGAGTGGTCCCAGTACTGAACCTTGGGGCACCCCACTGAAGACCTTCCCAGAGGAGGAAACTATCCCACCAACCACTACCCTCTGTGTTCTACCTGTAAGCCAATTTTCTACCCATCTAAGCAACTGTCTTCCCATCCCCATCCCCCCCAACTTTGTCAATAACCCAATGTGGGGTACAGAGTCAAACGCCTTACTGAAATCCAGATATAAGATGCCCACCGGTTTTTGTCTGTCCAGGGTCCCTGTCACCCAGTCGTAAAAATCTATGAGGCTGGTCTGGCACGATCTCCCCAGGACTAAACCATACTGTTTGTCATCCATGTGCCCCAGCCTTTCCAGTCGCCTACCGATCTTCCCTTTGATGAAGCCCTCCATCAGTTTGCCTACCACCGACGTTAGGCTGACAGGCCTGTAATTTCCCATCTCCTCCCTAGACCTACCTTTGTGGATAGGCACCACATGAGCCACCCTCCAATCCTGGGGCACCCTTCCTGTCTGGAGAGAGGCGTTGAACAGTGCAGCTAGTGGAGCTGCTAGTTTGTCCGCCAGTTCCTTCAGCACTCTTGGATGCAGCCCATCCAGTCCTGGTGCCTTGATAGTTTTCAGCACCTGTAGGGCCTCCCTCATGCTGTCCTCTGTTAGTAGGATTAGTAGGAGTTTTTACCTCTAGGGGGCTAGGGAGATGTGGAAATGGGTCACCGGATAGGGTGCAGGAGCTGAGAAATGGGAGCTCGAGGAGGGAAAAGGGGTGGAGAGTGGTCCTGATAAATGCCAGGAGCTTAGGAAATAAAATGCCTGAGCTCCAGGCGATGCTAGGTGAGGGGGAGGTAGATGTAGCAGCAGTCACTGAAGGGCACGAGTGGGACCTAAATCTGGAGGGCTATACTATGTTTAGAAAAGATAGGAGGGAGAGAGGGGGGTGTAGCACTGTTCGTCAGAAACGGCATGGGTATTGGAGAGGTGGAGGAGGCAGAGGGGAACATGGAGGCTATTTGGGTCACCTTGCTGATGCAAGGGGGTAAAAGAGTAAAGGTCGGAGTGGTGTACAGACCACCAGCACTGGCAGAGGTCCTGGAAGAAAGTTTGGTGGCAAATCTCGAGGGACACCATGGATTGGGAAAGGGAAGGGTAGTAATAATGGGGGACCTCAACATGCCAGGAACAGACTGGGGGCCTATGACGTCACCAGTGGCCAAAGAGCAGAGGCTGCTGGATGTCTTTCAGGATGCATTTCTGACACAACAGGTGGGTAAGCCAACTAGGGAGGCCCAGACACTGGACGTGGTATTGGCGGACAGTGATCAGATTAGGGGCCTAGAGGTGAGGGACCCTTTGGCGGGGAGTGATCACGCCACAGTTTGGTTCTTCCTGGACCTGGGGGGGAGGAAAGCTGAACAAGGACGGTAGTAACCGACTTTAGGGGTGCAGACTTCAGGGAGATGGGAAGGATCCTTAAAGATCGTCTGGACAGGATAAGGCCAGATATGGATGCTGACAGCAGGTGGGAGATCATTAGGAGGGGGAATACAGGAGGTTACCAGATCTTGCACAAGGGAAAGGCATAAGTTCAGTAAGACCAGAAAACCCTGCTAGTGAACCCAGGAGGTATAGGAAGTGGTGATGGAAAAGAAGGCGGCCTATAGGTGCTTCAAGTGGGGAGGGGCCTTAGACAAGTAGCGCATACGGTAACCTTCTCGGAGGTGCTGCCTGTCTATGGCAAGGGTGATGCTAAGGTACTCCTCACCAGGGAATTCAATGAATGGTTGAAAAACTGGTGTGGAGCTCAGGGTTTTGGCTTCATTGGGGACTGTGGAGCCACCTGGAGGGATGCAGACCTATACTGGAGCGATGGTCTACATCTGTCCAGGGGGGGGAACCAGGATCCTAGGTGAGAGGTTTAAATGCTTCATTGGCAAGCATTTAAACTAGCCAAGGGGGGAGGCACTGAAAAGGAGCAGGGACATCCCAGCCTCCCCCCACAAAACATGGTAATTAGTGAGGTAAACACCAAGGTAGAAATCATTAGGGAGCAGGACAGAGGTAAATGTAAAAAGAAGGCAAAGGCAGTAAGGACAGGGATGGGGCTAAAAGGGGTAAGGCCATGAAAACGTGGAGGGTGATGAGTACCAATGCCCGTAGTCTGTGTAACAAGCTCCCCTGAACTAGTGGCCTTGATGGAAGAGGGTTGCCTGGATATTGTGGCAGTCACAGAAACATGGTACACAGAGAACCATGACTGGGATGTCAACATACCAGGATACACAATCTACAGGAGGGAGAGGGAGGGTAAGAAGGAGGAGAAGTAGCTCTCTATGTAAAGGAAGGGATCAAAGCAACAGAACTAAAGAGTAAACAGGGAGCAGATGAGGCACTCTGGGTCACCCTGGAGACAGGAAATGGCACCACAATCCGCATGAGGGTTGTATACAGACCCCCATCTCAGGGAGGAAATAGACAAGGAAATGATAGAAGCATCCTTAAAATGGCAAAAAGGGAGATATTGTTGATGGGGACCTGAATATGCCAGATGTTAACTGGAGCACCTTTGCTGCAGGCACATCCAAGAGCAGGGTCATTCCTGATGCCCTACAAGTGGCATGCCTCTGACAGCTAGTACTGGAACCCACTCAGGAGGGAGCAATCTTAGACCTGGTACTATCAAATGGGGACGGAGAAAGAATCTCAGATTTAGAAGTGGGTCGCCATCTGGGAACAAGCGACCACCAAACAGTGTGGTTCACGATAAACACAGCCATACAAAAGCAAGAGTATTGGACTTTAGGAGGCCTGACTTTGGGAAATTGAGAGAGTGCCTCAGAAAAGCACTAGCAAACAGGCAAGGAGGAGGGGTGGAGGAACAATGGGGAGTAATCAAAACAGCCATCACAGAGGCAACAAGCCTTTATGTAAAGCAAATCAACAAAACACAACGAAGGAAAAAACCACTATGGTTCTCAAAAGAGGTGACAGGGAAGGTTAAGGAGAAAACAACAGCATTCAGGAAATAAGGAAACACAGAAGGAGCAGGACAGAGAACTTTATCAGTTAAAGCAGAAAGAGGCAGGGAAGGCAATCAGAATAGCAAAGGCCCAAACCAAGGAAAGGATAGCCAACTATGTTAAGAAGGGGTATAAGACCTTTTATAGGTACATTAGGGAGCAAATAACGACCAAAGGAGGGATACTGAGGCTCAATAAAGGGGAGGGAATGTGGGCAGAGGGTGACAGTGAAAAAGCAGGGATACTGAATGAATATTTCTGCTCAGTATTCACAAAGGAAGAGGAGGGGGAGGTACATAAACCAAACAAGAGAAATACTCTGAAGATGGGGGTCGATACCAGTCCCTTTACAGAAGAAAGGGTTCTGAAAGAACTAATAAAATTGAAGGTGGACAAAGCAAAGGGGCCTGATGGGATTCACCCAAGAATTCTAAAAGAACTAAGGGTAGAACTAGTGACACCGCTGACCACTTTCTAACAAATCATGGGAGGATGGGGTGGTACCTGAGGACTGGAGGAGGGCAGATGTGATTCCTCTTCACAAATGTGGGAGCAGGACAGAGGCCAGAAACTGCAGACCAGTTAGTTTGACCGCAGTGGTAGGGAAAATGATGAAATCACTTCTAAAGGAAAGAACTGTTGAGTACCTAGAGGCCAGCGGGGCACAGGACCCAAGGCAGCATGGATTCACGATGGGAAGGTCATGTCAGACGACTCTAATAGATTTCTTTGACTGGGTGACCAAAGTAGTAAACCAGGGACGGGCTGTGGACAGGGCCTACCAAGATTTTAGCAAGGCATTTGATACAGTCCCACACAAAAGATTAATACACAAGTTAACCAGCCTTGGAGTGGGTCCCAAGGTGGCAGCCTCAATAAAAAATTGGCTAAACAACAGGACACAAAGGGTAGTAGTAAACTGAGTCCACTTTGAAGAAAGGAGGGTTACTAGTCGGCTACCGCAGGGTTCAGTACTGGGACCGGTCCTTTTTAATGTCTTTATAAGTAACATTGCAGAGGAACTGGAAGGAAAAGTATGTCTCTTTGCAGATGACAAAGATCTGCAACAGGGTTGCTATACAAGATGGAGTGGAAAGGGTGAGAAGAGACTTGGCAAGGTTGGAGGAATGATCAAATGTATGGCAGCTCAGATTCAATGCAAAGAAGTGCAAGGCAATGCACCTGGGAAACAAAAACCCAGGGGAAGAGTACACAATGGGGGGTGAGATACTGACAACAGCAAAAATGGAAAGAGACCTGGGGGTAATTATATCAGATGACCTAAAGGTGGGCAAGCAATGTGAGAAGGCAGTAAGGAAGGCTGGGGGGAAACTGGGATGCATAGGGAGAGGCATCCATAGTAGAAAACAGGAAGTTGTTATCCCTCAGTACAGACAGTTGGTGACACCCCATCTGGAGTACTGTGCACAGTTCTGGAGACCGCATCTCCGCAAAGACATAGACAGGGTTGGCATCAGATGGGTTGAGAGGAGACAATCCTCTTGTGGTACAGTGGGCTGCTGCTAATGTGCCTTGGCCCTTCAGTATAGCCTACTGCCTCCTGTTCAGGATGTGATGTACTACTCTATACATAATATATGTGCATATTGATACATGCTATTGGGTGCCATAGAGCACATATTGCATCCACTCTCCTAAGTTGCTAGATCCTCTGCACAATTGCCACATGCGGTCTCCCAGGTGCAGGTGGAAGTGGACTAGTAGTACCTCATTCTTTCCTGCCCTGCTGGCCCTTAGATGACTTGGGCTAAACCCAGATCCCCAACATTGCAAGGGATGACAGGAAGTGACTTTTCTGGTTCTGTTTGGGAGAACTGAATGATTACTCCAAAACGCTGGTTGTATGTTGAAAACCAGATTACTATCTAATTCTGCACAAAATGGTTCAAATGCTGCCATTTTTCTGCAATTACATGGTCTAGCTCAATAACCATTAGCTGTTGTACCAAAGCTTGGTTCTGCCTTGGCATCCCATTTATATCCTTCAAACTAGCCAAGTAGATTTATCATAAATAATGAAAAATAATTAAATCACGTGGAGGCTGTCCAGAGGAGGGCAACCAAAATGGTGCAGGGTCTGCACCAGAAGACATACGAAGAAAGACTAAAGGAGCTTAATATGTATACCCTTGAGGAAAGAAGGGAAAGAGGGGACATGACAGAAACGTTCAAGTACCTCAAGGGAATCAACAAAGTCCAAGAGGGTAGCATCTTTCAGAAAAAGATGTGCAAGAACAAGGCGGCACAATTTGAAGATAGAGGGGGGATGGCTCAGAGGTAATGTGAGGAAGTATTTTTTCATAGAGAGGGTTGTGGATGCATGGAACAGCCTCCCTGAGGAGGTCATGAAGTCAAGTACAGTGAGGGAATTCAAGAATGCATGGGACAGACATAAGGCAGTCCTAGTGGGGGTAGGAGGAAGTAAGCTGTTGGTTAACTAGGATATGCAGCTTATCTGTTAGGTAGGAAAATGAGCAGACTGGGTGGGTCAAGCAGTCCTTATCTGCCGTCGTCAAATTCTATGTTTCTATGTTTCAAGGAGTGAAAGGGATCAGGAGGAATATGAGCTGACAGCCAAGAGAGTCACCAGGGTGGTGAGAGCAGCTAAGGCAAAAAAAAGAGCAGTCCTTGGCCAGTGGGATCTAGAGGGGGACAAGGGGTTCTTTAGATACATAGGGGAAAAAAGGAAAGTAAGGGGGAAGATCAGCAAGATAAGGGTAGGGGATGGTTGGGCACAGGAGGTGGGGGAACAGGCAGAAGTCCTAAATGAGCATCTTGCCTCAGTGTTTACCGGGGGGGGGGGATGGAAGAGCTACATCTTGCAAGGGAAGTGGGGGCAAACTGGAGGAAGGGGTGGGACCGGCAGAGACCAGGGGCCCTGACTGGTCTGGCGAAAGGAAGTGGCCACCACAAACAGGTGGGGGGGCCAGCAGTGCAGGGTAAAAAGGGGGAAGACGTGGAGGCTGAAATCCTAGTAGAGAGAGTAAAGGAATCCCTCAGGTCCCTTCGGACAGAGAAAGCACCTGGGCCAGATAAGACGCATCCCAGGGTGCTGAGGGAACTGGCGGATATCCTGGCAGTCCCTCTAGCGGAGCTTTTCAACATCTCTCTGAGGACTGAGTGGGTGCCCCAAGACTGGGGGGTGGCCCATGTTGTCCCAATCCACAAGGGGGGTGGGGGATCAAGAGAGGAGGCAGGAAATTACAGGCCCATTAGCCTGACATCGGTGGTCGGCAAGGTGATGGAGGGCATTGTCAAGCAAAGGCTAGAGGGGTTACTGGAGCAAACTGGGTACTTGGACGATAGGCAGCATGGCTTTATCACAGGAAGATCCTGCCATACAAACCCTGTTGAGTTCTATGACTGGGTGACGAGGGCCCTGGACCAGGGTAGGCCAGTGGACGTCCTCTTTCTGGACTTTAGCAAGGCATTTGATTCAGTACCCCATAGTGGCCTGCTGGCCAAGCTGAAGGAAATGGGGGTAGGGAGACAGTTGTTAAGATAGATAGGAAATTGGCTCTCTGAGCATACTCAGAAGGTGGTGGTTGGAGGGTTAGCCTCATCCCCAAGGCGGGTTACTAGTGGGGTTCCCCAGGGGTCAGTGCTGGGGCCACTCCTGTTCAATGTCTATATCTCGGACATCAGGAGGGGGATCAGGAGTGGGATGAGTCTCTTTGCAGATGACTCAAAGCTGGGTGCAGTGGTGGATGAGGAGGAGGGGAGGGTGGCCTTGCAGGAGGACCTGGAGGCTCTGGAAAGGTGGTTGGGAAAATGGAAACTAAAATTCAATGTAGGGAAGTGCAAGGTTCTGCACCTGCGAGTCAGAAATCCAGGCCAGGGGTATACCCTGGGAGGAGACATGATTCAAGTCAGAGGGTGAGAGGGACCTGGGAGTAGTGGTAGATGTCAAAACGAACAACTCAGAGACCTGTAGGAGGGCTGAGGCAAGGGCAACTAGGATGCTGGGATGCATCGCCAGGGGATTACCTCCAGAAAGGCCGAAGTGATCCTTCCATTGTACAACTGCTTGGTTAGGCCACACATCGAGTATTGTGTGCAGTTTTGGAGACCACATTTAAAAAGAGACATTACACTCCTACAGAGGGTCCAAAGGAGGGCAACCAAAATGATCTGGGGCCTGGGGGAGAGGCCCTACGAGGAGAAGCTCAGGGAGCTCGACATGTACACCCTGGAGGAGAGGAGGGACACAGGGGACATGATAGAGGTCTTTAAGTACATGAAAGGGATCAATAAAGGAGGCCCAGTCAGGGTGCTCCAAAGGAAGGAGGGTGGGGCAATGAGAGGTCACGGGTGTAAGCTGGAAGGGGGCAGGCTCAGAGGGGAGAGGAGGAGATGTTATTTCACTGAAAGGGTGGTGGAGCCATGGAATGCACTGCCCAGGGAGCTGGTAGAGGTGGAGACTGTGGATGGGTTTAAATGGGGATGGGACAGGTACAGGGGAGAGTAAATCTGACCAGGCCCAGTATAGGTGGAACATCTGGGACTGAGGACAGTATAACCCAAGGGGGGTGGGGGAGAGACACCAAAATTGACCCTCAGTGCAGGTGCTGAAAATCGAGCAGACTTGAGAGACCGTTAGGCCTATTCTGCTGGCATTTTAGTATGTTAGTATGGTACTCCTCAGAGGTAACACTTGCAAGAGGCATGCCATGCCTCTAGCAGCATATCTATTATCAATATAGTTGAACACAGAACTTCTGATGGTGCCATGGAGTGAGAGACAGCACAGGAGAGAGCACTCCCCCTGCTATTTCTTTTGAAATGCCTTTTACTTAAACCTTGGGACAGCCCAAATTATCAAAAACTTAGTCGGAGCTCATCTACATTAAGGATGCAGCATACGAAGAATCGCAAGGCTGACAGCAAATCACTTTATAATTACTGGGTTCCATTTTTTTCAATGGAAAAAAGACGTGTGTTAAATACCGTAACACCTGAGTAAGTGTTACAGCATTCATGCGGCTTCTTCCAATACTAATGCGCTCGAGACAGAAAGTAAAACTCAACGCGAGCCTCACACTGTCCGTTTTCTAACACAAATCAGTCATCACAACTACTCACCTCCTCACTGCCAATCGCTCCATAAAGAACAGTCTCCAGTACTCTCAATAACCAATATGAAATAAAAAAATGTTTAGCACATTTCAAACTGTGAACTAAACGAAAACACAAAACTATTACCACGCTCCCTAAACACTGTCCCTTTCAACCCTCAACTTTCCCCTGCACGTCAAATGACGTCAGCACTTGAAAACACTTGCTTCGTGAGAAAGACACAACGATCAAGAATTTTTTTTTTTTTTACTTTTCTTCTTAAATACTTACTTAGTTACTTGTTAAACCTGTTCTCTGTTCGGAATTAAACCGTTTACTTAACACAAAGTAAAAGTCCTGTTTCTTTTTTTACACCTTTTCTACCAGAAAAAATGGAACCCTTCAATTATATAAAATAAAGTATGGGGTGCAGTGTGTTTAACTCGAATTTAACACACACCCTCATTGTTGGATGGCCATCATAAACCCCTTGGGCTTCACCCTCAGGGTTTATGTGCCATCCAACAACTCGGGTGTGTGTAAATTCTCGTAACACACTGCAATCCACACTTTATCCTATATTTACTTCTTAAAACACTCATGGCCCAAGGAGAGAGTGATTTCTCAAGCAACGAGGAGGAAATGGCAGCACCAGCCCCAGAGGACAGCATGAGAACTCACCAGAGCAGCCACAACAAAAACGCTGCCAGTAAATCTTCAATTTCTCCTCCCGATCCAATCCTTGCAGCTATTCAGGACTTTTGCAGTGAAGTAAAGCAAACTCTTCTCGACCTCCGCTTTGACTTGGAAGGAACTGCGGGGCCATCTGGATGAAGCAGATGCTCAAATCACTACTAATACGGAGTGACCTGACTCCCTAGAGCCCTCCATAAAAGAGCTTGTGATTCTTCAGTTAAACACTGCACAGAGACAAGAGGATGCTGACAATCATGCTCATCGCAAAAACCTATGATTTTACAACCTACCTGTGGGAGTGGAGGGCTCGGATTTTGTGGCATTCCTTGATCACCTCCTGTGCTCGGTTCTGGATCTCGGCCCAGAGTTCCCTATTGGCATCAAGAGGGCCCACCGAGCGCTTGGCCCCAGACCTCCTTCAGGATCACGCCCAATATCAATAGTGGCACGCTTCCTCAATTATGTAGTTAAAGAAACACTGCTTCAGAAAGCAAGGGCAAAAAAAAATATTGCTTCATGACAATAAAAGAATATTCCTCAACAATGATTGTGCACCTGCAAACCAAAGCCTTAGGAGGGAGTATTCCCCCACTCTTCTTAAAATCCAATACATTGAGGTTTAAAAACACCCTACCCAGCTAAGATGGTAATTTTCTATGCTGAGTGTCCCCAGTCTTATTCTTCAGCTGCAGAAGTTAGGAAGGACTTGGTCATAAGGGGCTTGCTGAAGGACCACGAGGGCCAAGAGATGGGAAAGCAATTCTGTATGTTGGAAAGGCCAGCTGGGGGATCCTCTGTACCAGAAACAGAGCGCATGCTTCAAGACATCCAGGCAATACACTAGTACCGACAAGGGGGCTAATGCGGACTGACCATTACTGATCAGTGACTATGACTGGTAACTTGATCCACCTGAGCAAAGCAGGTCGGTCGTGACTACCCGGGCTGGGGGGAGGAGGCCTTGGCCCAACAGCCACATTTGGAGCCTTAACAGTTATTAGAGACTAATGTGATCTCTGCTTTGCTATACCTCGCATCATTAAACGAGGCCAAGGCTCCATGGCTTGGTCCCATTGCCCTTCCTGGTGCCCCCAGGTGTTGCATACTCCCCCTCTCCGCCCCTCTCTCTCCCTCTCCCTTTTCTGGCTCTGTATTTCAGAAGGGCATCTCTACTTGACTTGGCAGAATTCTCCCCGAACTGCTGAATTGGGGCTCTCCCGGATACTGAGTCCTGTGCTCTGTTGGATTTCATTTATCAATGCCCTACCTGCGTGGACTTGCTCAGAAGATGAACACTGAGCCATTCCTCTACAAAAGTCTGAGATCAGCTGAACAACGTTCCTTCTTCTTTGGGGGGATTGGGTGGGGCCTGGGGGTTGGTCAGTGGGGGGCCCTCCTGACCCTCCGCTCGGGTGGTCTTGGGACCTCGTGGTCTCTCGCTCCCTCCTGGCGATGGCAGGGCCTATTGTTCCAGCTGCTAGGGAGCCTGGGGTTCTATTTGGGGTCTGCTAGACTGCAGGGGGGGTCTGCAGGGGTGGGGCACCTGTCCCATTCCGCTCTAGGTCCTCCTACACTTCCACCCTACCCTAAGGATTTTGCAGAAGTTCTCTAAAGGATTGACAGTCAAAGCTCCTGGGAATAAAACTGAGACTTTTTGGGGGGTCTTGGCTTGCCCTGCCCCCTTTCTTTTTATCCTTCCTTCCTATCCCTCCCCACCCCATCCTTCCCCTTTAAACCTTCGCATGCTTTAATTTGATGATAGAACACAACCTGTAGACCTACAACTGGGACTGATGGGAAATTACTAATATGGGAGGTGATAATAATTGGTTTTATAACTATATCAGAGGGAAATGATGGGATATAGAATGAAGGATTTTTTTTTTCAAAGATAATACATGGTCTTTGGACCCTGCTTGTTTATTTTTAGTTTTTTTTTTTTTTTTATTGGTCCCCATTTGGGGTTCCCCCTCAAATTCCCTCAATACCAAGGTTTACTTTTTCCTTTACCCTTTTATCCCCCCAGGTTCTCTATACAAAGGGATATGCTTGTCTTGGGAGTGGTGAATAAGGGGGAGTTTACCCACCTCTTTGACCATAACCACCCAAATGATGCCACTTAAATTTACCCTCGTCATCCTACTGATGATGCACCCTAAGTTAGGGAGCACTCCAGTACCCCAAAGGGACACTAGCACAACCATAGGGGTTGCTACCCTCTCATTCATGGATACTCCTATTGTAGGAGCTCTCCTTGAACCCTTACAGAGCTGGCGGAAAAATCCCACCTCCAAGTTGGAAGCCATGTTGTACATAGTTATGTGGTTTTAAATATTTTTCTAATTGGTTATATCCCGTATTTTTTTTTTTTCCCCACACTTCATCCTTATTCTGACTCCTCGAGTTTTAGAGGAGCTAGTGGGTATGGGATAATGCTGATCCCATCCCAAGTTCTGGACCACAATTGTGGGTTTTTCAGGTATGAGGCAACTTTTAAAAATAAGGACTTAATTCATATCCCACATCTAAAATACTATTTTATTTTGAGCCTCGAACAAAGTGTTTGGTATTTTACTGTATCACAAGAAGTTAAAAAAGGAGACACACACTTATGTTTTGATAACTCTTTATTATGTAAAACCTATATTATTGTTACTTTTCGCAGTCAAGATAGAAAATAGCAGTTAACCCAGTTAAGATATTTTCCATGAATGGTCTTCATAGCCCCATCAAAAATTCTCGTCTCATGCAATATTTGAAGAAGCAGGTGGCAGATCTTTTCTTCCTGCAGGAGATCCACTTACCTGATTCCGAACACCAGAAACCAAAATGGGGAAATCGATATGAAGTTTATGCATCTTCCCATTCCAGTGCTCGCAGGCGCAGAGAGGAAATCCTAGTCCCAACCTCTACTCCCTTAGGAATCCAGGAGACCATAATACACACCCAGGGGAGATATGTTCTTAACCGGAATACTGTACTCCCAGGAGGCAACTCTGTTGAACACTTATTTACCCCCCCTAAACACCTTTAGATGCGATTCAAACCTTTCTTCAGAGGGTCCTAACTGCCCACCAGGGCATTCAAATCATGGGAGGTGACTTTAATTTAGCTCTCTCACCTCAACAAGATACATCCTCACCTTGGGCCTATAGAGCAACTCCAGCGGTGAAATATTTTAGATCTTCTCTCTCACCTGGGTATAGAAGACATATGGAGGAGACTCTTCCCCTCAAGCACTGGATTATCTTATTCCCCTCGCTTTCATACTTACTCTAGTCTTCATTATTTTATTTCATGTGAACACTTCTCTTTAGTTCAGGATTTGTCACTAGCTCCCAAGATACTTTCTGACCATCACCCACTCATTCTGAAAATAAATGTAGGTAAATCACCTAAATCAAAGCTCTGGCGACGCAACCCTACCCTACTGAAAGACCCCGAATATATAAAATACATCACTACTAGAATCCCACAATTTCTTAGTGAAAATGGCAGAGGAGAGACTTCTGATACAATACTCTGGGACTCTCTAAAGGCTACTTTGAGGAGGAAGACTATAGCTTTCTCAACAAATCAAAAAAGGAAGACTGAGGCACTATACAAGCATTACACAGAACAACTGTAGTCTTATCAAATGCTGTATCAGGAAGGAGACAAAACCCTGCAACAAAAAAATGAGGGATCTTAAACAAGAAATACAAAACATTATGGATTGTAGGATTCTTCAGACCTTGACATACTTAAAACAGGCTAATTATGAGGGTGGAGTCAGGGGGACATGTCTTCTAGCCCGAAAATTAAGAAATAGGAAATGGGCGATGACCATTTTAAAAATAAGACCTCCAGTAACAAGACAAATTTCACATTCAAACAAACAGATCAGATCGTCCTTTCTTTAATATTACCACGCACTTTACACCCCCCACCTATATCATGTAATAAAACATCTCTGGTTGCTACCTAACGTGGTACTCGTGTACTTATATTAGGACTACTGTGATCTACCTATTATCAAGCTTGTACCACCAGTGAATTCCTGTAACACTGGTTGCTTTTTTACTAACATACTAAAATGCCAGCAGAATAGGCCTAATGGTATTTTGTGTATACTCGTTTGGTCAGCCCCCACCCTGGGAGCTGACCTTACTGCCCCCCTCGAACTCTCTGGCTTCTCCCTTCCCAGTCCCAGACATTTCTGCTGCACAGGACTTTGCTTCCAGAACCCTTCCCCTGTACCTGTCCCACCCCCTCTTGAACTCCTCCACCGTCTCTGCCTCCACCAGCCCCTGGGCAGCACATTCCATGGCTCCACCACCCTCTCTGTGAAGTAGCACCTCCTCCTTTCTCCACTGAATCTTCCCCCCTCCAGCTTCAACCCATGCCCTCTAGTTGGCCCCCCTTAATAGTCTCCTTTCAATCTAAGCATTATGTACTGTACTTTTTTTTTTTTTTTGCTGTGTATTGCTGTCTTGACGAGGTGCCTTTGTAAATGAGTCTTTGACTCAAAGGTCTGTAAACCGATGATCTAATAAATAAACATCACCAGACCCTGAATCTAGATCAGAATTTTTAGCCAAGTTAACCTTCCCAATGCTATCTGATTCGCAACAGGCAACCCTTGACTCCCATACAGGTCCACAGTAAATCCTGACACACATAAAAGCTCTGAAGCCTTTCAAATGCCCTGGCCCTGATGGTTACAGGCAGAATGGTACAAGACATTTGCTAATCTTCTAATTCCCACTCTCTTGTCTTCTTACCGTGCATTGGCAGAGGGGGAAAACCCACCGCTATCATGGCACTATGCTGTCATTACTCCTCTTCCTAAACCTAACAAAAAGACACTTCGGATCCCTCCTTTTACTGCCCTATCTCAGTTCTCAATGTTGATTATAAAAAATTTACATGGCTATCTGGGCTTCCAGTCTCGAAACTCTCCTCCCTTTTCTTATACATAGAGACCAAGCAGGTTTCATTAAACACTGTAGCACTACTGATAACATTAGACGTACGATGCTTCTTCTTGAGAACATACACACTACGAAAATCCCATCTGCCCTTCTCAGCTCTGATGCTGAGAAAGCATTTGATAGAGTCACATGGGATTTCCTCTGGGAAATACTGGAACATTTCTTCTTTCCTGACCAATTTCTCTCTTGGCTTAAAAATATATATTCTCAACCCCAAGCCTATATTCGCTTAAATGGGGCAATGTCTTCTCCCATTTGGCTACGGCAGGGAACACGACAGGGTTGCCCGCTATCCCCCTACCTATTTGCCCTATATATGTAAACACTAAGCTATAACCATCAGACAAGACCCTCAGGCGGAAGGCATACTTTTAGGCCAAAGAATATATAAGATATCCCTCTTCGCCGATGATATTCTTTTAATAATCCCTCTCTTTGCCGATGATATTCTTTTAACAATCCTTTCTCCCAAGTCTTCGATCCTGGTAGTCTGGGAGGCTTTCAAGACTTACGAGGAACTGATGAACTTTAAATTGAACATCACTAAGACAGAAGCCCTAATGCTCAACTTCATACCCTCACAAGATCTTAAAGGATCTTTTCCTCTAAAATGGCACTGTACAAAATTTAAATATCTGGGAATATATATCCCACAAAACTTAGAACATCCTGAACTTAACTACAAACCTGTCTTTCGCCTCATTCAGGAAGATCTCTCCAGGTGGAGTAACCTAAAACTAACTTTCTCTCAAGAATAGAAACCATACGAATGAATATTATCCTCAGGTTACTTTATTTATTCCAGAATATCCCGGTCTTCCTGGCTGACTTTTGCTTTAAATTCTGGAATAGGATGATCTCTTCCTTCATCTGGGCTGGACAGAGACCCAGGGTTCACTGCTCTTTACTTTCTCTCCCTCAGGATCGTGGGGGTTTGAACCTCCCCGACCTGAAGATGTAGGCAATGGCAGCCTTTCTTAAAATCTTCTTCCTCTGGCTTTCTCCTTCAAACTCTCTGACTTGGAAAGATAAATTTTTTAAAAATTACTTTTATGACATAGAAAAAATGGCTTTCTCTACTCCAGACTGGTTGCCTCCCCTTAGAGATTTTTCTACCTGCACTGCCCAGATCTAAAGAATATGGAATAGATTTAAAAAACAAGAAACCTTTTAAACAAATCACCATCTTCTTTAAACTTATATCAGGAGATCAGGAGATCAAAATTTCTATCCAGCCCACTTAGACACTACCTTTAGAACCTGGCGAAGGCTAGGCCTTAGTTATTGTTATTATCAACTAGTGAATGATTCAGGTATCCTATCCTTTACAATCTCCAACATAAATATTCTCTTCCTGAGCATGATGGAGATCGCTATACTCAGGTGAAAAACTATGTCTTAAGACAAAGGGACTTCTCTTCTTGTACCCCATTACCTCTACCTCCCTTATGGACCCTTCTTAGAGATACTTTGGCAGGCAACACTTGGAGGAAACTTATAGGCAGGGCTTCAGTTAACTCTATTTTGGGAGTACTTGACTTCCAAAAATAAGGCAAAAACTTCCAAAATGAAGTGGGAGGAAGTCATTGACTTCCAGATGTAAAACCAAAAATTAGATGACTTCCAAAATTGCAGGCTTGGAAGTTAGAAATAATTGATTTTTCTGAAAGAAATTGTATTTTGCCAGTAATAATATTATATTAACATCCATAAATTTGTCCTTCCTAGAATATTGACTTCCAAAGGTGGGATTCTGGAAGTATTTTGACTTCCAAAAAATTGGAATGACTTCCAGATTTCGACTCCCGGAAGTTCTAGACTTCCATTGAAAATAAATTAACTGAACCCCTGCTTGTAGGTCATCTCTATAGAATAATACAGGACAATCTGGGAGACTCATCCGACTTGATTTTGGAAGCCTGGAACAAAGACCTAGAAATAGAAATCTCACCCACACAGTGGGACCAGGCAACTTTGAAAGCAATCAAAATTACTTCTTCAAATGTTTGGCGAGAATTCGCATGGAAGTCCCGTTCCAGATATATTTGCTCCCCTGCAGTGCTAGCAAAGTACATGCCAGCCTCTTATGGATACTGCTGGCGAGCTTGCAACTGCAATCTGGCTGATCTGGGTCACATATTTTGGCACTGCCCGGTCTTGATGCCCTTTTGGCTTACTTTGCAGATGGAATTGTGCAGATGCATAAATGAAACCAAAGAGTTAACGGCTGAGATGGTGCTATTGTCCATCTTCCCACCTCACAGTCCAAGATGGACAAGTACATTGCTCCCTCTTTTTTTACTAGCAGCAGGGAGCAATCACACGCAGATGGATGTCAAAGGAGCCTCCAACAGTTTCAGACTGGCATAAAACAGTCCTTGAAATTTACAGACTTGAATCACTGACAGCCAAGCTCCGTAATAAACATGAGGTTTTTCTGAAGAGATGGCAGCAGTGGATACTTTATTTCCCCAAACAGATGCAGAATTTGTGCCTTAGTTTTTTTTGGGGGCTGGGGTCCTTGTTGGATGTCTCACACTAAATCTGCCCCTACTCAATAAGCTGTTTTGGGGTTGAGGTCGGGCTCTGGGTGGACTGGCACTGGTCCCCCGGACCTCCTGTGGGGGAATGGGGCCCATCAGCCTGCTCAATAATGTAAAGGACTGCATAAGTTTGAGTCAGCAAATAAGAAATTCAATGACCTTTTCTTCAACTGTTTTATTTTCAAGACATGGAGTATGTGAATCATATAACTTTAATTATATTAAGTTATGTATGCCTTGAAGGGTTACACCATATGATGTATAAATGATGTCTCCAATAATAAAAACGAAATTAGAAAAAAAAAAAAAAAAAATAGCTGAATACAGTCTGCAGGCCTGGTGAGAGCAAGCCTAGTAAGGCTTTGCTGCCAATGACCAGGGTGTGGTAAGCATCCTCGAGTTGATGTTTAGCAAGTTCAGTCTGCTATACAGGTCACATGTACAGGTATCAACTTAGGTCAAGTACAAAGTGTCAGGCCCTGTTAAGTAGCTCCCTGACCAGGGACAGCACCCCATCATTTGCAGGCCACTGACAATGATACCATAGTCAACAATGCTTATGACAAAGCTTCAGACAAGGAGGTTCTTTTTCTGGTAATAGTTTTCTCATGTGTCTATATAGGGAGCCAGTTTTTGCGTTTGCTGCCTTTACTAGGTGGTTCACATGGTCAGCAAATGACAGGACCATCAAAGACCAGGCCAAGGTATTTGACGGTTTTTAGCTGATCAAGTATGGCACTGGTTGAGGTAGATACGATAAGGCCAGAAGAGAGGTCTACCTTATTACACTTGCCAAACAACATACATTTTGTATTCTTCTCATTCATGACTAGAAAAGGTATTGCTGAACCAGGACTAGACCGAGTTAAAGCTGTCCTGGAGACTCAGCCTCAGGTGGTCCAGGTTTCCGTCACTATAGAGGATGACAGCATCATCTGTGTAAAGCAGTATGTTGGAGCATTTTCAGATAGCAGGTAGATTATTTATGAACAAGCTAAATAGAGAAAGCCCAAGTATGGAGCCCTGAGGGACCCCGTGTTGACTGGCTTGTCATTCGATAGAGCATCCCTGCAATAAACTGATTGGGATCTACCAGACAAGAAGTCTTTAAACCAGCTGCCTGTGCCCACCAACAGGCCCAGATACAAAAGCTTATAACAGAGGAAAATATGGTTAATAAGATCAAATGCCTTATTTAGATCTATATACATAGATCCAGCCAGTTCTCCATAGTCCAGCACACCATGCACTGACTCAGTGAACTCAAGTAGAGCACTCATTGTAACCAGGTAAGGCCCAGCAGGCACATGCACCTGTTTTTAGAAGCAATCCGAGAGCACTGGGGAGGTCAAGTGACTTGCTCAGGGTCACACAGTATGCAAGCGGAGGCTATGGGAATCGGTCCCAGGTATGCCGGATGTACCTAGATCATTCACAGCCCATTACTCTAACCTCTAGGCAATACTGCCAACCCCACTGTGCTGAAATTCTTCCTGAAACCATGCTGATCTTTGACATGGAGTTCATGTTGGCTAGGGAACTCCACCAGCTGGTCATTCGCTATCCTCTTCAGTGTTTTAGATAAAGGAGGGAGGAAAGAGAAGGGGCAGTAGTTGATGGGCAAGTTTGCGTCTCCATCTTTAAAAACAGGGACCACATATGCCTTTTTTTCCAGTTATCTGGAGCTTTACCAGTGACTAGGGACAGGTTGAAGATTTGCTGCAAAGGTTAGGTGACTTCCCTAAGGCTATATTTGAGGAGCTTCATGTCTATGTTGTCAGGGCCCAGTCTGGTCTTATTTTTTTTACCCTAGATAGGCAACGACAGACATCAGCCCAAGTATGCAGTTTGAAACAGAAATTAGGCCAGCTGTGTTCACCAGGTAAGTAGTTCACCCAGTGAGGCAGGGTGGGTGTGGGTACCTAACATATAAGCAGACAGGTCACTAAATGTTTTACTGAACACATCAGCTATGCATTTGTTCCATTAACAGTGAAACCACCAAAGGCTTTGGTATTAGGCAGAGATTTTTTTTTGGGTGTTCCCCAAGAGATTACTGATGCTATCCCATAGCCGCTTAAGGTGGAATTTATAAATAATCTGCCTTGGCTTCCCTGATGAGAACGATAAATTCTCATCAGGTTACGTATCTCCCCGTATTTTTGGAGATATTTACTGTTGCCACTTTCCTTATACAGTTTCCATGCTCGGTCACACTCCCAGGATAGGGACTTAAAGACTGGAGTGTGCCACACTTGAGAGTTCCCTTTCCTAGCAATGTGTTTGACTAGTTCAATGATATCGCAGAACCTATCCCTTAACTAAAAGTCAACACATAATACAAGAACAGTAAATAATGGCTGGAAAATATGTGCATGCATAAATAGGTAAAGAGACAGCTTTTTAATATACCTGATACAAAAACTTCAACAAATAATAAACATAAAATGCACCAACAGTTTAACTATCAAAACACAGATAAATGATGAGCAGCAGAGCTGTGAATGGGGCTATATGTATTTTTGCCTCTGGTATCTGTACTTGTATCTGTGTTTGTATTCGTTTGCATATTAGTGTTTGTGAAATATTTTATTTTACATTTCAGACTAATTTTTATTGCTAATGATAACACAAGACTAAGAGTTTAAGGTGCTTCAATAAAACATGGAGTTATCAGCAAAATAAACATTCATGTCATGAAAAGTAGTTGTTGTGTGTCACATCAGCCTCATCAAAGTTCTAACACTACTTTACGGGGTCCAACATAAATACAAATATTTAAGGGTGACATCTGTATTTGAAAAAAAGTGCAGTATTTGTGTATATTTGTCCTGAACAGTATTTCTTTTGCACAGACCATATAAGCAGCGAGACAATTTTATTCCACTGTTATTCAACCCGTTCCTACCCATGAAACAGTCAATTCAATACAATGATCATTACTGAACAGGAAAGAGAGAGCAATAGGATTGGTCCTCCATCTAGGGAAAAAAAAAAAAAACACTAATGCATGGGAGGAACATTGTAAGTCTTATCTGAATTACTGTACCTCCAACAGGACAGCATTCAACTAGTCCAGCACTGCAGTGTTAGCACCTGTAGTCAGTCCAGGTACATAGGGATACCACCTTTTAAGAAGCCTAGATCAGGATACTTCATATTTTAGTGAGGTGATACATGTGTATCTTCAAGTTCTGGATACAAAGGCACAACAGAAATGCAGATTAGGGAAAGGCATACCAAGCATGCAAATGAGGTGGACAAGGCACACATGCAGGTGTCCTAACATTCACTCTGCAAACAGTCTCTCACAAGTTCACCCACAAACAAACAAAGAAACTAAAAATAATAAGGGGCAGCAACCACGTCACGCTTTGTTCACCACTTAGAAGTCAGAAAACTCATTATGGCAGAATGTTTGAACTACATGACAGCCTTAATCAGTAGATTATCGAATTAAATGGAAAATTCAAAGCTTTAAGCTGCAAAACAGAATTTCTACACAAAAAAAAAAAAAAGATGGCGAACACTAAAAATGAACTCAAGTACATAAAAGGAAAGAACACCCTATTAGAGAGAAAAGTTGCGACTCTCAAAGCACTAGCACAAAGCAGTAAGGGAACACACAGCACTGAGCCAAAAAATTTAAAATCAAGAGAATCAACATGTATCCCTGATGCCAACACGAGTTACATTCAGACATGGAACAGGCTGCATACCCTGTTCTTATGGGACAAGTAAGAGGCCAAGGATGTAGCTCTCTTTTACAACTGTCTAAAGCAACTGGAGATATTAACTTCCCTTATTTGCAATTATATGCATTGGCTTGTCTACTTAATCTGCCTTTGGTTATCTGGTAATTATGCCCACTGGAAGGTTACAGAACTTGTCCTGAATGATCTTCATGACATTGGGGCCATCCTTTATGCCTCTCCTCCAGGTTACTATCATTATTCTAAAATCCTTGTACATATACAGCCATAGCACTCAGAGCTTGGCTCTATATCTGGAAGAGAACATTTTAAGGGTCATTAAGACCACTGATTGGAGTGATGGTACATGGCCATTCTAGTCCCATGAATACAGCCGATGCCTTTTTTTATGTGATGGGCATGACAAGGGTTTATTTCCTGGGTTTGTTTCGGGAAGATCCTGCCAGACAAACCTGATTGAGTACTACGACTGGGTGACAAGGGAACTGGACAAAGGCCATGTGGTGGATGTCTTGTATTTGGATTTCAGCAAAGCCTTTAACTCCATGCCACATGGGAGGCTGGGGGGGGGTACTGGAATATATAAGGATGGGAACAAAGATGGTGAACTGGATCACCAATTGGCTGAAGGATAGGCAGCAAAGGGTGGTGTGGGCGGGATTCTCATCACAGAGGGATGTGACAAGCAGGGTGCCATAGGGATCAGTGTTGGGACCGGTGTTGTTCGGGATTTTCATTGCTGATATCTCCCACAGGGTTCAGAGTAAGTTCAGTCTCTCTGTGGACGACACAAAAATGGGAGCGGTGGCACACGACATTGAAGGGTGGAAGGGGCTGCAGGAGGACCTGTCCAAACTACAGGAGTGGTCGGAGGCATGGCAGTTGGGTTTTAATGCCAAAAAGTGCAAGGTACTGCACTTCGGGGCTAAGTACTTGGGGAGGAGCTATCAGTTGGGGGGTTACAGCTGGTATACACAGAAGAGAAGGGTCTAGGGGTGCTCATAACGGGGAGTATGAACAACTTGGCTCAGTGCAGAAAGACGGCAGCAAAAGCCAATCGAATGCTGGGATGCATAGTGAGGGGAATCTCCTCTAGAAATAGGGAGGTGAATCCTGCCCTTCTACAGGTCGCTGGTCAGGCTGCACCTAGAATACTGCGTGCAGTTCTGGCACCCATTCCTGAAGAAGGACATCAAATTGCTGGACGGTGTACAGCATAGGGCAAAAAGGATGATCCAGGGATTAGAGGGATACTCCTATGAGAAGAGTCTGGGCAAGCTGAACACGAATTCCCTGGAGGAGAGGAGGGATGGGGGGACATGATCAAAAACTTTAAATACCTAAGGGGGATAAACAAGATTAGTACAGAGGGGATCTTCCAGATAAGAGGAGGGAGGGTCACAAGGGAGCATCAGCTAAGACTGGAGTGGGGGAAGGTTCAGGAGAGAAGTCAGAAGACTATTTCACAGAGAGGGTGCTGGACAACTGGAACTTTGTGCCTGAGGAGGCAGTAGCCTGTAGCACAGTGGATGGCTTTAAGAGGGGATGGGATAGAACAAGAGGGGGGAGTTAAGTATGAAGAGGGAAGGGGTTGGTGGGGCAGCTGCATGGTGAGGGAACGGCTGCACAATTAAGCAGGCTTGACAGACGGTGAGGCCTGTATCTGCAGGCGTTTTCATATGTACATCAATTTCTAGATGCCAGAAGGGTAATCCCTTTCCAGGACATGAGAACTAAATATTTATTGCCAGCTACAGATCATTATTTACAACTCTGGACCTATACAGCTTGGCAGCCCCCACAGCTTAGGCAACTTCCAGACCCCCCTCCAGACATCTTTTCGCAACTTCAGTTTCACCAGCAAGATGGGAATAGGGAGCACTTAGCAGGTAGGCTTTATGCCGCCCTGAGAGATCTGTCCAAGAACCCATTCCTAATAGTGTTACATAAATGGGCAATTGATGTGCAGTGCCCCTGTGAGGAACATCTCTGACTGAAACATGCACTCCCTGCTTTGAAAATTTCCATGGCCCCTTATCTGGGAATGCTGAACTAGATTTTTCAGAAACCTGTCATGCAGGTGAAATTCATAGGGGAACATTTGGGACTTTGTTGGAGGGCGTGCAGAGAAATGCAAGCAGATCACGCACACATTTTTTTGGAGTTGCCCAGTTTTAACACCCTACTGGACAGCCTCAATTTTAATTATATTTTATTAATTTTCATAGTGAAAACCAATATAGAATTCACATTTCATCCTGGAAACACTGAAATGACATTACATAAAAACAAGTACAAACATGCCATTTTTATACAGTAATGGTACTCCAGGCACCACATCTGCAGTACTGTGTCCAGTTCTGGAGGCCGCATCTCCAGAAGGACATAGACAGAGTAGAGGCAGTTCAGAGAAGGGCACAAAAATGGTGCAGGGTCTGCACCAAAGTCATGTAAGGAAAGACTAGAAGACTTAAATATTTATGCCCTGGAAGACAGGAGAGAGGGGATATGATAGAAACCTTCAAATACCTCAAGGGCATAAATAAGGTACAAGAGGGTAGCATCTTTCAGAAAAACAGATGTTCAAGAACAAGGCGTCATGATATGAGGCTGGAAGGGGGCAGACTCAGGGTAACATGAGGAAGTATTTTTTCACAGAAAGGGTGGTGGATGCCTTGAAAAGCATCTCAGCAGAGATGGTGGGGGCAAAAATGGTAGGGGAATTCAAGAATGCATGGGATAGGCACAAGGGAACCCTAGCAATAGGAAAGAG
>CM028129.1:452242500-452315000 GCA_016271365.2 Neoceratodus forsteri | reverse complement strand
TGGTAAACCTACACCTGTAGTGAGCAGGCAGCCAGTAAATTGCTTCTCACAGCTAGAAAACAGATTGCTTAGCAGCAGCCATTGTTTCCACAGCACAGTGCAGAAAAGTAGCAGGATGGATGCTTTTGCAGTCAAGTTCTGTGTGTTTGACCACCTCAGTATGAATCAGTGGCTAAAACGAAAGTTTCCCAATGGGGAGCTGCCCAGAAAAAAAAAAAAAATCAGCAAGGAAAGAGAAGAGGCAGAGAGCAACACAAGGCACATGAAACTGTGTTGCAGTGAGTTGGACGATTTGGAACAAGCAAAAGACAAAGCAAATACTAGGAAAACAGCCTGACCATAACCGTTTTGGAAGACTGACTGGCTGAAAAGGGATGTTATCAGTTACAAGGAGGTCCCTCTTGAAATCGTCGGTTCAGTCAATTAAGAATTTTATGCTAGCATCCGAGGGTTTCAGGGGAAAACACACACAGTGAGTTCCCTTGTTGGGCTATGCGCTAGCATCAATCGTTTCTTGAATACGGCTGATATTAAATTGGCATGTTAATATAATGTCATATCCAGCCTTTCTCTCTACTAATAATAATGTATTTATTGCCGTGGTTAAGCAAATGAGGAAAGATGGCCAAGACCGTGTCACACACCATCCAACCATCACGGAGACAGATTTGCAGAACCTAAGAGCATCAGAAGCCTGATCTCCCCACACATGCTCAGGACTTGTGAGGCATGTGTGGTTAGAGATTCAGTTAGGACTGGCTCAGGGGGGCAGAGACAGAGTGCAGCAGCTCAAACAAGACTCCGCTGCCATTAAGTGAGACCCCAATGGCAAGGAGTACTTAACGACGGCATTTAACCCTCACACAAAAAAAAATCATCAGGCCATCCAAGAAAGCCAGAGGGGGTTTTTGTTTACAGACTGCACCAATCCGAACTGTCCAGTGGAAATGTACAACAGGTACATTAGCCGATGTACAGTAAACGCACCCACTCTCTATCTGCACACACAGAGAGTGATTCACCTTCATGATCACTAGTGGTACACTAAGCAGCCCATGGGAGTGAATTACCTTAGGGGAGCCAATGTCAAAAATCTCCATGGAGGCTAGTCTGTCACACTGGTATGCGAACCACTGTATTCGTAGTACCACTCTGCAAATTCTTTCATATGCGGGCCTGTCATTCCAAGAAATTATGAGCATGACAGGACACCGCTCGGAGACTAGCCTCCACAACTACTGGCATGCTTCGGATGCCGATTGAGAGAAATGGAGCACACTGCTGAGCTCCACGGGCACTGTTCCAAAGACCACCACCACCACCTCCCTGTACTTCAAGGGCTCCACAGCTGGCACAGAAGCACACAGAGTGTGCCAGATCATGATCAGTGTCAGAGAAGCAGCACTAAGGCAGAAACACCCCCCAACACAACAAATCACCCCCCCGACATCGGCAGCAGCTCACCCAAGTCATTAACCTGCAACAGATGTGATAATAGTCAGAGGATGATGCCTGGCTTCACTCTTCAGAACTTTACAATTAACAGTTCCGTACAGTTCCACTACTACAGCCAGTGAACGGTGTTGAGCGCTGGTTGCAGACACAATCTTCTGGTTTGGATGTCTGTCCCAGCATTGTCAGTGCCCTCTGTCAAACCATGTGGTGCCGATGTTCCACCTTTGATGTTTACAAGTTGTTTTTCCTCACATCTGGTTGAGCCACTGCGCTTTCATGTTTGAGCCATATGTTGCCAGTTGCGGGCCACTCACCTCCTCATGTCAATGAAGAGACAGCAATTAGCAGGATAATGTCAATTGCAGCCAGTGTCCTAAGTCACAGCTGCATTCTTTGAAACTGTAAGAACTGTACAGTATAGCAGCACAGCACATACTTTCCCCCCAGTTGCACAGCATGATGTGGTAGTTGTATGTGGCCAGTTAATCCATTGTCTGTTGTCCACTGCAGCACAGCGACATCTGCAGAAACCACGGCCCGATTGCCCAGTTGAGTCAGGATGTGTTCCCCTTCCAACACAGAGACTGTATGCGTCTGCGGAGACATTGAAACCCAGCAGTTAATCATCCCAGCCACATCCTTTCAATGTGTCAGACACTGTATGTACCCGCGGAGACAGGGGCACCATCCACATATTTTATTCTTATTTATTTTATTTGAATTTTGATGACTGGGTAGGCCCACAGACAAGACTGTCCCTTTTTCAGTGGTGACCAGGGAATCAAAGCATTCCACAAATAATGGTCAATGAAACATTGTACCAACAGTGTTACCCAAGAGTAGTAACAACAACAGGTAGAAATATTGCATGGATTTCAACAATAAAAATACAGAGTAGAACATAACATAGGGATCATCATACATTCTATGTCATAATGACTTACAAGCTAATATTTATGCAGGATTTATAGAAGAGGACATAGGGCAAGTAACATCATACATCTAGGACAAATAACTTTCCATCCCATTTCACATAGAGTAGACAAAAATAGAGCAGAACAATGGGATTACCCATGTCTGTAAGGCAGGAGTTATGTCCAGTTGCAAGTGCCAGGGGTGAAGAACAGGTCCTCATATTGTTTTTTAAACTGTGAGAGGGATATACAGGAGAGAAGTCCTGAAGGAAGGTTTTTCCATTTTTAGGCTGCAGGAAATGAGAATGACCTCATTCCAACTGCTAAGCGAGTTTTAGGTATGTTTAGTAATGGTTGGTGAGATGATCGAAGGGATCTGGTAAATGGTTTCCAAGTAAGCAGGTTAGAGAGGCTGGATGGGGAGAGGAGGTGTACTAGTCTGAAGGTGGTACAGAGCAAGGGGAAGTCTAGTTTAGCCTCAAAATCAGGCCAATTTAAGGTATTGAGCACAGTACAGCGGGGAGTCCAGGCCGGGGCTGAGGCAGCAAATCTAGCTATCCATCGATATGCTTGCTTGAGTCTGTTCAAAATCGATGGCTTTGCCGTAGTGATTAAGCATGAACCACAGAGGAGACCTGGGAGTAGGGTTGCAGCAGAGATGGTCTTTCTGGATTGTGAAGTGAGGTAGGGGGCAGTGCGGTATAGTAGCCCTAGCTTTTAATGTGTCAATTTTATAATTTTATCAGCATGGATCTCAAAAGATGGTTTTCATCTAGGATGACACCCAGGTATTTGAAGCTTTTGACACTTTTCAGAGCCACCCCCGCTGATGTTCTATCTACCATAGGTGGTTGATTATCTAGTTTAAAGGAGGTGTGGTGGAATAACATGGTTAGAGTTTTTTAATGTGAAGTACTAACAGGTTGGCTTTGAACCAGGCGTCCAGGGCCTGAAAAATCATTCTCAAGGTTGGCGTTTAAGACACCAGTGTTTTATCAGATCTGTATAGAATGGCATCATCAGCATATAATTGAACCACTGCAGCCCAGCAGCTGAGTGGGAGCTCATTTATGAAAATGGAAAATAAGAGAGGTCCTAATATGGAGCCTTGTGGGACCCCACTGGAAATAGGAGTGAAGGGGGACATTGCACCTGACCATTTTACACACTGTAGCCGGTTGGTTAAATAGTTGGCTAGCCAGGAGTGGGATACAGGGTTGAGTCTTATTTTATGGAGTTTGGTAAGGAGATGCTGGTGACTGAAAGTGAAACGCTTTGGTTAGGTCCACAAAGGTAGCCCCCATTTCCTCCCCGTTGTCAGAGATTACGCGTAGCAACGCATATTCTGTGCCATGCAGCTTGTGGAAACCATACTGATGGATAGCTATGGCACTGTTGAGTTCAGGATGGGTGTAGAACTGATTGTGAAGGATTTTCTCTTGAATCTTGGCAAGGGGGCAAAGGATAAATATAGACCTACAGTTTTCTACCAGAATTATGAGGCCACTTTTATGAACAGGGACCATAATTGCAGTTTTCCATTTGTCCGGGATTGTGCGAGTAAGGAAAGATTTATTTATTAAGAGCATGACCGGGTGGGCAATGGCAGGTGCCCCAATTCTAAGGAATTCCAGATGGAGGGTATCGAAGCCAGGGGCACTGTCTGGGTTGAGACCCTTAAGTAGTTTGATAACCTCTAACCTCGTGGTCAATTTTAGGTGGAGGGTGGGGAGGGTACCATCGGGTCCTGGTGATGTAGAGTCAGTCAGGGTGGGAGGTCCTTTTTGTATTTTTCCAGGTCAGTGATGAAGTGATTTATGCCAGTAGCTACGTCGGCAGAGCTAGATAGTGCGACACCCTTTGAGATCATGGACTGGGGGATGAGTCTGTCCTTACCTTTAAGGAGGAAGTTTATTTGAGTAATCCACACAAGAAAGCCAGCAGGTAATCATCCAAGCTGCATCCTTTTAAGTTGCGATCATGGTGCATGCAGTACAAGTACGAGCGTCATCCTGTGACACTGATCTTGTTCAACAGCACAGCATACATGCTCACAGCTGCTACTTGTATCTCAACATTTAATGCACTGTTCGTTCTCTGTTGCAGCACAGTGACTGCCAGCTTCATCCAGTGTCCGCACAGCTACTACTTGTATGTCACCACTTAATGCACTGTCCATTTTCTGTTGCAGCACAGTGACTCCCAACTTCATCCAGTGTCCATTCCCAGTCCAGCATAGAGACTCTGTATATGTGGGGAAACCACATTCTAATGCAATTAATGTGGACCACAAGTCACTGTAACAGCAAGGATCATACGACACTTATACCGCACGACTGGGCAGTCAGTTCTCTGAAGTCGTGCATCTATGTCCACAGTTACTGCACTGTTAACTCTCTATTGAACAGAACTGAAGTCATGTGGTGACAGTCAGCCGACCCAGGGGAAACAGTACTGACTCGTCGTGGTATGCCCCAGGTAATGCACTGTCCAGTACCCCCTGCTGAACAGTGACTGTATACATGTGCCAACAGTCTGATCAGTCCCAGGACAAATGACTGGCTCCTATTTGTATGTGCTATGCATCTTTGGAACACCTTGCAAGTGTCTGTAGTTGTGCACTGCTTTTTCTGGTGGAGGGAGACCTCATAAGAGTTTTTTGTTTCCAGTTACACACGCCTGTGTTTATTTTAGCACAGTTCTTAGTACCCCATGTTATATGCGCAAGGGTATGGGTTATTGGCAGTTAATCCACACGCTGGGAACTGTGCGGGCACTTGACCTTACACCTCACAATGTAGCCGGGGTGTGGATTAACTGCCAATAGCCCCATACTCCATCGTGGGTTACTGCTTATGTAATGGATGGTATGTTGTTCACTGATTGGTAATGGACGCTATTCCTTTAACACAAAATGTCGTATTTTTATTAGTACTGGATTCACACTTTATTGTATGCATTATTTTAAAGATTTTATATTACCAACAGTTGGTATATTTATCAGTCTACATCTGACTTTCCACCTGTGCTTTTGTTGCTGTAGTAACAAGTTCTAGCCAGACTCAATATGGTTGTGGAGAGCCTGAAAAGCTCCGTAAGACGAGCACCACCAAAAGCCATCTGCAAGATGGTGACAGAAATGCACATGCGTGGCACTCATACTTGTGCAGTTCTGCTGAATGGCATACTGCCATTCCCAAGATGGTGGCACCAGCAGAACTGCGCCTGTGCGCCACTAGTCCGCAATCCCGAATTAGGGGCCAAAATAGTTAGTCTGCAGCTCTATAGCAAGTGATCGTGGTGGACTGTTTCAAGTTTGGTTGGACTTTCAGAGGGATACTTCTGAAGGTCCAATGGAAGCTGTGCCATGATTGCTTGTTTTTAGAGTGATAGCAAAATGGCTGCAGGCTCCACCCACAGCCGTAAAAAGTACTGCCTATTACTGTTTGTTATGTTATTTGTTGCTGCTGTATTTTTTACTGTTTCTTATAAAAGTTCCAAATAAAATATTTCAATACTAAAAAACACAGATTCGAATTGTTGGCCTGCTCCATCCTTGTACTCAGAATCTTCTATGCAGAGTGTTGCAGTCAAAGAGGCTTTGACATAGACCCCCAAAAAAAAAACACAACCCTTTCCCTTCCTGGTCAAAGCCTTTAGGGTTTCTCCAAAGCACAAATCTGAAAAAAAGATACTTCTAGGGGATCAACAGCAGCCAACCTCAAAAAACTACAAATCTTGCATCATTTGAAGTTGAGCTGGAGAGAGGATTTTTAAATTAGCTTGTCTGATGTTTTTTTTTTTTTTTTTTTAAAAACCAAAGAGCAGAGGTTTTACATTTATCTCAACTTCACTTTGCAACTAGCTTTGAAGGCAACATTTCCATGCAATATCAGAAGAGGTGACTTACAAGGCATTCAATTCCCTCTCTTTTGAGACCATTAAAGGTTGGAATAATTTTTAAAGAGACCGATTTTCTTCAACCATGATCTGCTTTATGAATTTCTTCGATCACTGAATCTTAATGGTGAGGACAGAGATATGAATAACATTTCTGAGGCGGATTCAGACCTTCTGGCAACCTTAGAAGCAAGAGAGGGGACTTAGTTTGTATAACAACCTTAGAATGTAATGCCACCTTCACAAGATTAATTCCTATGCCCCTTCTACTTCTTTTCTCTTAACTGAAATAGAATAAATGCTTCGATTTCAGTTATAATGTAGAGAATAATGTGGGGGTTACATTATGTAATGAGGTTTTTTTCTGTTAGACATCCGATGTATGTGATACCACATCAACCATGAGACCACAAGTTGAGTGGTTTATGCCGGTATTACACGCAGAGGGACTGTAAAAAAAATGATCACACTAACTCATGACTTATTTTATATAATTCCTGGTATTAGTGTTCAGTCTACAGAACTGCAAGAATCAGGAACATCAGAGGTCTGAAGTGTTTTCACATGCAGTGTAAATTGTCATTCGCAGCTCATGCAGTGCTGATGCAGTGTGTTTATGTCTGTGGTGAATGGGGGGGTGGGGCACTGTAGAGTGCAAAGTATTTATGTGGCACCCAGTAAGGTGTAATGGGAGAGTGGTTTCAGAGTGTACTTGAACCAGTAACTATTACAACATTAACCATGGCAGTAATGAGTGATGCTTAGATGCCGAGTGTAGAGATGGATGAAACAATTTTTTAAAATCAAACGCTGGCATTAAAAATGTATTATTAATTAGAATTGTATTTATTAATATTTGATATCTTGAATTCCCAACATGACTGGACTGTAATCTTTTCCTATGAACATAATGCATCAAGGAATGGATTCCTTTAAAGAAAAGGACCGAAAAAATTTCTATACCCTACTGTCCCTAGTGCCCCTGTGGCCTTGAACAACCCTCATCTAACATCATCGCTGCAGCAAAATTGTGTTTGTCACAGTGTCACACTAAGACAACCTCCAGCTGTCCTATTTTTGGTCAGAATGTAATCGACCTAACCTGCACTGTGCTGCCCGACTAAAACATGTGGAGATATTATGTGTATCCTGGCATGGGACTTGAACCCTCAACCTTATGGCCCACAGGTAAGAAAGTTATCCACCAAGAGTCAACTGGCGCTAGTTTATGTTTAGTGTTGTCTCCAAAAGAAAAGTGGAATCAATTTACTTGGTATTTGGCTTCATCTATCAAAAAAAAGCTCAGCTGTGAAAAGGGTACTTTAAGACCAACTTTGTTTAATACCACCTTTCTTAAGTTTTTTTTTTTTTTTAAATGTTCTATTGTTCCTCTTGGCGCCCCATTCCTTTGAGCCTGCTTGTCTGTCTCCTGTTGACTGCCAGACTCTATTCCACTGCTGAGCACCACCTGCAGGCTCCCCAAGGACTCTAAATGCTTCTGGCTTATCCCTCGAGGGGGAGCTATCTATCCAGTGAGGGGACATGCTATGGAAGGGAGGATGCCCCTAGGGCTGGGGATGGTGTCAAAGTGCTAAGGGTGCTTGGTATCATGGAGAAGATGGGGTGACTATCATCCAGGGTGATGGGTTATGCATGATTTCCCCTGTTCTGGGTCCCTCCACCCCCTCTGCAGTGTGCCCAATACTGACATCCTAGGAGGCAGAGCTGGCCAGTGCATGGTAACTCATACTAGCTAAGGCTCTGTTTCTCCATCAGGTGTCACTCTCAAAGTAGTGCACTGCTGCCCCCTTTTGTAGTAGGAAAGAGTACAAGCAGATGCTCATTCACCCTCACTGCAGTTCTTGTACCAGGTTTGGGCTGTGAAACCAGGTTGTCAGCATGCCAAGTAAATGCTCCACAGATGGGGACCATGAAGTTGGCTTTTTTGTGTGTGTGTGTGTGTGTGTGTGTGTGTGTGTGTGTGTGTGTGTGTGTTTATTTTTATTCCTTCCTCCTGCTCAGATGCCCCCTCTCTTTCAGGCACCACTATGGTCCCTCTGCCATACCTCTCTACTGCCTCACTCGAGTCCTCACCCCCCCCCCTCCCGCAAGCCCCATATCACAGCCCTTCCTATGGTATCCTGCCGTTTCCCTTCGCCGGGCAGGTCCCCCCGGGGGGGGGGGGAATGTACCAGTGGAGGGGCGACACTAGTACCTACCTTGTAGGCCGCAGGAAGCTGCCAAGGCTTGTAGGGAGCAGCTCTCTGGAGGGTTCGGAGGCACAGAGGACCCGGAGGCCATCATCCGGCGAGCACCCAGCCATTTTTCCTCTTTTTCCTTTTGGGGTGGCATAGTAACGTAATGGCTGATCCTGACATTCGCCCCTCCCCAATGATGTGTGTGGCCCGGTGTCCTGCGATACTCCCAGCCTCCGCTAAAAGCCAGCAGGCACCGGAGCATTCCCCCTCCCTCCCCCTGGAGAAGGAGAACTGTCCTTGGGACGCTCCATCCTTCTCCCATCGGCCGGCTCTTCAACAACCCGGGCTTCTTATTTAAATACCATATATGATCTTTGTCTGCCTAATAATGTCTACCCAATAGCAACAGGATGGACACTCAGGAGAGAGTAGAAAAAATGTGCAGGGACCTTAGGAAATCTGAGGAATGGTCAAAAACATGGCCATTGGGGTTCAATGCCAAAAAGTGCAAAATAATGTACACAGGACATAGAAACACCAGCGTTAAGTATATGAAGGGGGACAGTAATACCAGTTAGGCAGGAAAGAGAACTTGGGGTATTCATATTCGAAGACCTGAAGGTGGCAGGGCAGTGGGTAAGGCTAGGGAATGCTTGGTTGCATAGGTAGGGGTATCTCCAGTAAGAGGAGGGAGGTGGTATTGCCATTATATCACTCGCTGGGGTCTGGGTGTCCAGTTTTGGAAACTGCACCTCAGAAAGGACAGAGTAGCGACAGTCCAGAGGAGGACAACTAAAATGGTGAACAGTTTGCACTAGAAGCCATACGAAGAGGGATGGCAGGGATCTCAACAAATACACTCTGGAAGAACAAAGAAAGAGAGGCAATATGAGCGAGATCTACAAATACCTTAAAGGGGTGAATAAAGGTACAGGTGAGGTGTCTCTTTCAAATGAGAACAAGCACCAGGACGAAGGGGGCATACAAGGAAGCTGGTTGGGGGGTTCAAGTGGAAATATTTGTTCACTGAACGGATAGTGGATACCTGGAATAGACTACCAGCGGAAGTGGTGGAAGACAGAACTGTGGAGGGCTTCCAGCACACAGGAGATAGACTTCAGAGGCATATTAGATAGGATGCAGGGAGGCAGGAAGGTCACGAGAGAGACCAGATATGGTCTGTGGAGACAGACTAGATAAGGAACATCTAGGCAGATTAGGTGGGCTAAGCAGTCCTTTCTGTAAACAAATTCTATGTTTCTATGATGCCCAACTGTTTTGGTTAATGGGCTGCAAGTGGCAAATCTGGGATTTGCTGTACTTGAAATTGTTTATTATTCTTCTGTTCGATTCTGTTTTATCCCCCTTTATTAGGGAAGCTGTTGTAGGACAGGTCAAAGATCATGAAAAGTTGTTGTAGTATCGTTCCGACGTCATAATACCACAACTTTTCCCCTTGATGTGCCACCTGATAAACTGAAAATGTGCTCTGCACAAATAAATTCAGGGCAAAATTGTGGTGCCGCTTGGCAAGCGGTTCACCGAGACAGTTTGGACACTGACAGCCATAGCATGAATCCACCCTTTAAGGCCATGATACCAAACTGTACTAATATGTCAGTTTTCTGTTTTTTTTTGCTAAACATTGCCATCATGAACCTTCAGAGGGTTGGGAGTGGAGCAGGAATGACTGTTAGCAGTAGTAGACGGAGGTGCTGGAAGTAAACAGGAGCACTATCCAAGCTGTTTATGTGATAACGAGTGTCGAAAACATTTTCGGCACTCTGACAACCCCGGCGCCTCAGGACAACTGTGCCAGGACAGTATTTGACTGCATTCTGTGTGTGTGTGAGGGCTGTGCCCCCACACACACACACACCCTCCTGCGAGGGCTTCACCCCTGCACCCCCTACTTAAGGATTCTCAACTCCAGGGGGTGTGTCGGGGGGTGAGAGCTGGAAAAAAAAAATAAAGGGCCTGGCGCAACAAAATCGCACCGGTGCCCGGACCCGATACCTCTCCCACTGCAACCACTAGCCAACCCCCGACGCAGCTCGGCCAGCCACCACAGCGCCACTCCCTACAGCCTCTCCACCCCCTCCCTGCCCATGCTCACCGTGCTCGCTCCCCCTCCGGTGCGTGTACGCATAGAGACATCCTGTCGCCCAGTTCGCCCACAGCTTCATCCGGTCGCCCTTCCCTCCCCATCGCCGTGAGGGATTGTGACGTGAAGGAGTCGCCAAAATGGACGGCGCCCTTCCTCATGTGCCCACCTCACAGGTTACCCTATACAAGATATGAAACCTTCTAATACTAAACTCTTACATCCTGATTAACCATATACTACATAAAACAGGGTTTTATTTAACTATAAAAATTGATTAGCATTTTGCTCATAAAAGTGCTAAAACATTGTAAAAATGCATAGCACTTGCCTCACTGTGTTTAACATACATAATACTTCTAGAAAACCTACATAAATACTTTCTATACAGTTAGTATTGTCCCAAGGAAAAAAAATAAATAAATAAAAAATAAACTGCTAATCAATTATTTAAAACCCTGTAAAAGCAGTGTATGGGTGACCATACACAACCAAAGCTGCGTTTCCATCTCAGGGATGTGATGCGATCCTAGAGACCTCTCTACTTTCGCACGAGGTCTGCATGATGTCATCACACCCACTAAAAAGAAACATAGCCTTGTTGTGTATAGTTACCCATGCACTACTCTATAGACATTCACTACACTCCCAATGTGCATCGTACTTACAGTTCAGTATGCATTATCTGCTACTTTGCAGTAATTAACAGTTTATATATTTTTTTTTTTTTTTTTTATATTCGCAATTTTGTTTCTCTGGTGCACTTCGCTCTGGCCCAGGATGAGTGCCTGTTGACTGTGCCGAAGGAAGGTGTGGGAGAGCTCCAAGACTGTGATGCAGGGCTGGAGATGATTTTTCCCTTATTTGTTCTCCTCTCCCACGTCCCAGTGCATCAGTGTGGCATCCCCCTGTTCAGACTATGAGCAAGGGGCCAATATTACATGCTCACCCATGATGGTAAAGTTCCTTCCAACCACAGGAGGCACTCGAGCAGCACATCATGTCTCCCTCCCTGGGGTTTGAGGGCACTGCCTCTGCAGACTGCCACAGCTCCACCAACCCAAGGTGGATGGGCAGCCAGGTAGCCCACATGGTAGTGCTACACTTCCCCAGTGCCACAGGCCAGCCCGTAAATCTCCTTATTGGTAGGCTTGAGCAAAGATCTTTTAGTCAATTTATTTTTTATTTTTTTTTTTTTATTTAGCTTTTGTTGACCGGGTAAGTGCACTAGACAAATCCTGCCTATTTTCAGGCACGACCCGGGGGAGGGGGATACAGATGAATGCCAACTGACCTTGAACCAGATTAAGCTGTTGGTGGTATTTTTAGTGAATGAGGGAAATTTGGCCAGGACACCAGGGAAATTCCCCTACTCTTTTCGATAAGTGCCATGGGATCTTTAACATCCACCTGAACTACCACCAATCCAGGCAGATGGGACCTCGGTTTAACGTCTCATCCGAAAGACAGCACCTCAGAAATGCAGCACCCCTCTCATGCTGCATTACAGTGTCAGTACTGGGATATTAACCCAAGTGCCAGATGTGGGAACTGAACCCACAGCCCTCTGATCTCCCGGCCTCAGAGGCGAGTGTGCTACCTACTGAGCCACTGACACTGCAATTGGGCAAGGCAGGACGGGGTGTAGAATACATCCAAACAAAATAAATGTTTTTATTGTGTAGCTACAATATAGAGATAGGCTGAAAAATGGAGAAAGGGAAATGATGGAGGATGAACAGGGGAAGGCAGAAATACTCAACAGCTATTTCTGCTCAGTATTCACGTAAGAGAAGGAGGAGGAGTTTAGGAAAATCAGAGAACACGAGGAGGTGGTGGTGGTGGTGAAGTTTGACTCCAGTCTGTTCCAGGTGGAAGAGGTCCTGAGCGAGCTAGAGGGTTTGAAGGTGGATAAGGTGATGGGGCCAGATGGGGTGCATCCCAGCGTACTGAGGGAGTTCAGTAAGGAGTTAGCAAAACCTCTGACCAGCCTCTTCAACAAATCCTTGAAATCAGGGGAGATCCCTGATGACTGGAGAAGGGTGGATGTGGTCCCCCTTCATAAGGGGATGGAAGACGAGGAGGAAGCAGGCAATTATAGGCCACTGAGCTTAACATCAGTGGTGGGCAAGCTCATGGAGAAACTGCTAAAAAAAAAAAAAAAGAAATCACTAGCTACCTAGAAGCCAATGGCCTACAGGACCAGCGGCAACATGGGTTCACTGAGGGAAGGTCGTATCAAACGAACTTGATAGAGCTCTTTGACTGGGTCACCAGGGTACTGGAAAAGGGGTGGGGGTGGTAGACGTTGTGTATCTAGATTTCAGAAAGGCATTAGATTCTGTGCTGCACAGGACACTACTGCACAAAATGAGATGCCTTGGGCTGGGGCTGCTCGTGGTTAGGTGAGTGCAAAACTGGCTGAAGGGCAGAAGGCAGAGGGCAATTTTTAATGGAGTACCTTCAAGGGAGGGTATGGTCACCATCGGGGTGCATCAGGGGTCAGTGCTGTGGCCACTCCTTTTCAATATATTTATAGGGGACATAGCGGAAGGGCTGAAGGGAAGAGTGTGTCAATTTGCAGATGACACGAAGGTCTGCAATAGAGTAGGTAAGCCTGAGAAGGTTGAGAGCGCGTGCAGGGATCTGAAGAAACTGGAGGAATGGTCCAGGAAATGGCAATTGTCCTTCAACACAAACAAATGTAAGATCAGTGAGTGAATGTAGATCTAGTACTGACTAACAGGGAAGGGATCACAGATCTCCAGGTAGAAGGTCACCTGGGGGCCAGTGACCATCACATGGTATGGTTCAATTTGGCCACTACATCTAAATCATCCCATTCCAAGGCAAAAGTATGGGACTTCAGAGGAGCTGACTTTGATAAGATGGCAACAGAGTTAAGCTAGCCATGGCAAAAAGAAACACAGGTGAGGGGGTACAGGCAAAGTGGGCAAGCAGTAAGGATACAATACTTGAAGCAACATCCCACTGTGTTAGATAGAAAAGGAAGTGCAAAAGAAGAAGTAAACCACTTTGGCTCCCAAATACAGTAGCAGAAAAGGTCAGAGCCAAAAGGTTGGCCTTCAGGAAATAAGGGAACACAGCGGGATGAAGATAGGGAAACATACCAAACTGCCCTAAAGGAAGCAGGAAAGGCAGTAAGGCAGGCAAAGTCCCAAACTGAGGAAACACTAGTACGAACAGTAAAAGAAGGTGACAAGACTTTCTATAGACACATTAGTGAAAGGAGAAAGTCCAGAGGGGGTATCATACTAACATACTATTTGCCAGCAGATTAGGCCTTACGGTCTATCGAGTCTGCTCGAACCTCAGATCCCTAGTTGGGTGCAGAGGCCCTCCCCTCCCTTGTGTTCCAGAAACCCTATCATCCATCCCCACCCCTGGGACAAGCCATCATCTGATACATCCACTTTCTCGTCCTGTCCCACCCTCTCTTGAAGCCCTCACTGTGGATCTCTGAACCAGCTCGCCAGGCAGTGCATTCCAAGGGTCCACCACCCTCTCAGTGAAAAACCTCCTCCTCTTCCCCCCCACCTTCCACCTTCCAACTTCAAACCATGCCCTCTGGTGATACCTCCCTACTTTAGTCTAAAGATCCTCTCCATGTTTACCCTATTTATTCCCTTGAGGTACCTGAAGACCTCAATCATGTCCCCCCGTCTCTCCTCTCCTCCAATGAAAACAGGCAGAGCTCCTCAAGTCTGTCCTCATATATCACATCCCCTAGCCCTCATATCATCTTAGTTGCCCTTCTCTGTACCCTCTCCAGGAGCTGTATGTCCCTCTTCAAGTGTGGTCTCCAGTACTGTACACAGTACTCAAGGTGTGGTCTAACCAGTCCATTGTACAGCAGCAGAATCACTTCCTTGCTCCTAGAGGTGATCCCCCTTACAATGCATCCCAACATCCTGTTTGCCTTGCTAGCCGCTCTCCTGCACTGCTCAGAGTTATTCATACATGCATCCACCATGACCCCTAGGTCTTTTTCCCCCTATTGAGGCCTCCAGCGCCTCCCCTCCCAGGGTGTACTCGTGTTTAGGGTTTCCCCACCCAAGATGCAACACCTTGCACTTGGCGGTATTGAAATTTAATTTCCATGTGTGAGCCCAGCTTTCCAGGTCCCCTTGCAGGGCCAACCTCCCCTCTTCTCCCTCAACTACTGCTCCCATCTTGGAGTCATCAGCGAAGAGACTCATTTCACACCCTATACCCTCCCTGATATCAGATATGTATGCATTAAACAGGATCGGACCCAGGACCGAGCCCTGCGGTACCCCACTACCAACCTCTCTAGGGTTAGAGAGCTCCCTCAGACCACTACTCTCTGGGTGCGTCAGCTAGCCAGTTTTCAATCCATCTGACCATCAAAGGCCTACTCCTAACCCCATCAGTTTTCTCCACCAGACCATTGTGGGGGACAGAGTCAAATGCCTTGCTGAAGTCCAAGAATAATACATCCACAGGCTTTCCCCTGTCCAGTTCTGATGTTACCCATTCGTAGAACTCCACAAGATTGGTTTGACATTATCTACCTGGCACAAACCCATGTTGCCGACTATCCAGACCTCCCACCTCCTCCAAGTACACCCCCAATTGTTCCTTTAGTATACTCTCCATTAATTTTCCCACCACTGAGGTCAAACTGATGGGTCTATAGTTACCTGGTACTTCCCTTGACCCTCCTTTATGGATTGGCACCACATGTGCCTCTCGCCAATCCTTACGTACCCTCCCTGTCTCAAGTGACCTGTTGAAGAGCTCCGCCAGGGGTGCAGCCAGTATGTCCGCCAATTCCCATAGTACTCTCGGATGAATGCCATCCGGCCCAGGAGATTTGTCTTTCTTTAGGGCCTTGAGGGCTAACCACACCCTTCTGGCAGAGATAGCATCATCCGTCCCCTCCACCTTACTGGCCTTTTTATCTTATCCAGATGAGACACCCCTGGGGTACCTCTCCTTCCCTCTTGCTCCATTTCTGTTGCTCCCCTGATCCCACTCACTGCCGCTTCTATCCCCATCGTGCCTTGCTTTGTAGATATCCCATTCCCCTCCCTAATGAACACAGAGGCAAAGTACTCATTAAATACCTCTGCCTGGTCCCTCGCCTCTTCCACCCACCCTCCTTCTGATCTCAATCTGCTGAGATGGCCCTTAGTTTTTCTCCGCTCCCCAATGTACCGGAAGAACCCCTTTTCCCCTCCATGTATCCCCTGTGCCAGCCGCTGCTCTTTCACGGACTTTGCTCCCCTCACCATCCGGGTGACTTTTCTAGATGCAAGGTGGTACATTTCCTTATCCCTATCCCCTCTTGTTGTTTTATATTTTTTGTAGGCCGCCTTCTTTTCTCTGACCGCTACCTGTACCTCACTGGACTACCAGCATGGTTTATGTGACCTTGCTCCCTTACGTTTCAACTTAGCGCAGATCCTGACTGCCTCATGAAGTCCCGGTTTTATGACCTCCCATCTCCTTTCCACACTTGTCATTGATGTAATCCCCTTCAAGTGATCCTTGAGAATATTTCCCATGCCCACAAAGTCTGCCCCCCTGAAGTCCACTGCCTGTGTCCTAGATCTCACCCCCCGTCACCCCATGCTTATTTGAAACCAGACAGTATTGTGGTCGCTCCCAGTCAGGGGGTCCTCTACAACCAGGTCCCTTAACAGATCCCCATCTGCCAGAACCATGTCCAGGACATGCCCCTCCCTTGTGGGCTCCATCACATGCTGTGTTAAGAACACATCCTGTAAGCCATCCAGCAGCCTCTGCTCCTTGGCCACCTAGAGGACATGGTTCCCCAGTTTGTACCTAGCATATTAAGGTCCCCCATCAACACCACTCCTTCCCCTTTTGGTCCACATTGGGCAATGATGTTGTCCAGCAAACCATCCTCTAGAACATCACTCATCCCGGGGGGGCCTATATACACTACACCCAGCTTGACCTTATCTCCTGCTGGGGATCATAAGGTGACCCATAAGGCCTCCACGTTTCCCTCTGCCTCTTCTACCCTAGCAATTTCTATGTCATCTCTAGTGAACACAGCCACTCCACCCCCTCTGCCCTCCTTTCTATCCTTCCTAAGCATAGTGTACCCCCGAACGTTTAGGTCCCAGTCATGGTTTTTGTTGGCCCGTCTCAGTGACTGCCGCCACACCCACCACCCCTCGAACACCATGGCCTGGAACTCGGCAACTTGTTTCCCAAGCTCCTGGCATTTACTAACATCAACTAATGCCCACCCCTTATCCCTGATCCCCTTTGTCGAAACCCACCCAGGTTCCTTGTACTTCCATCCTCCCTCTACTCCTCCTGTAACCTCCACCCCCCCAGTCTGTTCCCCCTTCCCCCCCCTTGGGTTTGAAGGCTACTCCTCTTGCTAAGCTTCAAAGGAGAAAAGGGGGCGTGTGAGGAGGATGACCCTGTAAAACCAACTATCCTAAATAGATACTTTTGCTCAGTATTTACTGAAGAGAAGGTAGGACGGGGCCCACAGCTCAGCACCTTGGACACAGGGGGAAGGGAGGTGAGCACTACACCCTTCACAACAGAAAGGGTCCTACAAGAGCTCGCTAAGCTCAGGGTGGACAAGGCAATGGGACCTGATGGCATGCATCCCAGGGTACTTAAGGAGCTAAGGGTGGAACTAGCAGAGCCATTATCAGAACTGTTTAGTGAGTCTCTGAGCACAGGAGAGATCCCAGAAGACTAGAGAAGGGCTTATGTGGTCCCGTTCCACAAGAGTGGTAGCAGGGAGGAGGCAGGGAACTACAGACCAGTCAGTCTTACCTCAGTAGTGGGCAAGATTATGGAGGCACTCCTTAAGGAAAGGATAGTGCAATACCTGGAATCCATAGGTGCACAGGATCCAAGACAGCATGGGTTTACAAAAGGAAGGTCCTGTCAAACTAATCTCATAGATTTCTTTGACTGGGTAACCAGAGTGGTGGACCAAGGGGGAGCAGCTGATGTCGCCTACCTTGACTTCAGCAAAGCTTTTGACAATGTTCCACACAGAAGATTGATAAATAAGCTGGGTAGGCTCGGGTGGGTCAGAAGTTGGTCAACTGGGTGGCAAACTGGTTGACAGGCAGAAAACAGAGTGGTGGTGGTAAATGGTATACAGTCAGAAGAGATGCAAGTCACAAGCGGGGTACCTCAGGATCAGTCCTGGGGCCAGTCCTCTTCAATATCTTCATTAGTGACATTGCAGATGGACTAGAGGGTAAGGCTTGTCTGTTTGCAGATGACACCAAGATCTGCAACAGAGTAGATGATCCAGATGGGGTGGGCAGAATGAGAAGAGATCTGGATAAACTAGCAAAAATGGTCAGAAGAGTGGCAACTGGGATTTAATGTAAAGAAGTGCAAGATCATGCACATAGGGAAGAGAAACCCTGAAGCCACCTATAGACTGGGAGGGGAGTTGCTGGCAGTCACAAAGGAAAAAAGAGACTTGGGCATCATCATCACCGATGACCTGAAATCATCAAGCAGACTTCTAAAGCAGTAGGTAAGGATAGGGGATGTTAGGGGTGTATTAGTAGGGGCATCACAAGTCGTAAGAGGAGGTAACAGTCCTCTTTACAAGACACTAGTTAGGCTCCATCTGAGTACTGCATGCAGTACTGGAGGCTACACCTTCACAAGGACATTAACCAAATTGAGGCAGTCCAGAGAAGGGCAACCAAAATGGTGCAGGGACTGCATCAGAAGACATCTGAGGACAGATTAACGAGCTCAATATGTATACCCTTGAGCAAAGGAGGAGAGAGGTGATATGATAAAACATTCAAACACCTTAAGGGCATTAACAAGGTGAAAAGTCTAACATGTTTAAATATAAGAAAAATAGCAGGACAAGAGGACACAGCATGAGATTAGAGGAGGCCAATTAAGAGGAATGTGAGGAAATTATTTTTCACAGAAAGGGTGGTGGATGCATGGAACGGTCTACCTCAGGAAGTGGTGGCTATGAATACAGTGCAGGGCTTCAAACAGGCATGGGATAGGCATAAGGAAGCAATACAGAGGAGTATGAATAGATAGGCCACTGACAGAGCTAAGGCTGATGGCACATTTATAAGGCAGAAAAAGAAATGGGCAGATTGGATGGGCCTTGCAGTCCTTATCTGCCGTCAACTTCTATGTTTCTATCATGCACTTAGGCAAACATATCTAGGGTGTGAAATACCATATGGGGATGTGCCCTAGAGGTTACCGAGCTGGAAAGGGATCTTGGCATAATCATTTCACGGGACCTGACGGTGGCAAAGCAATGTGAGAAGTCAGTGGCAAGGACCAGTAAGATGCTGGGATGCATCGACAGGGGAATAACTAGCAGGAAGAGGAAGATCACAATGCACTTGTACAGGCAACTTGCCAGGCCTCATCTTGAATATAGGGTCCAGTTCTGGAGGCCATAACTCAAGAAGGATGTGGATAGAGTGGAGCACATCCACAGGCGGGTGACAAAAAATGGTAAGGGGACTCCATCATCGGTCATACGAGGAACGGTTGAAGGACCTCAGCATGTACTCCCCTGAGCAAAGAAGGGAAAGAGGGGACATGATTGAGACCTTCAAATATATCAAGGATATCAAGAGGGTGCCAGTAGGGGACATTTTTCAGCTAAGGGAGCAATCAAAAACAAGGGGGCATGATTTGCAGATAGTATGGGGGAGGATCAGGAGAAACATCAGAAAATTCTACTTCACGGAGAGGGTGGTGGAAAACTGGAACAGACTCCCAGAGGAGGTGGTGGGGGCAAGAACTGTGGGGAGGATTCAAGAGACTGTGGGATAGACACAAGGGTCTGTTAGATCCAGGGAGGGGGGTAAGTGGGCGGAAGGCAATAGCAAAGTCCTAGCGGCATGCTAGGCATACTGGGTGGACCCAGCAGTCCTTTTCTGCCGACACATTCTATGCTACTGGAATAATCAGCAAACATGTGACATACTGTCTAGCTTGTCAACTGTAAACATTTTTTTCAATCCTGTGCTTAGATGCCTTCTCCCTCAGCTAGTCCTTCCTCCAGATGGTCCCCCCAGCTGAATCACTCACCATCCCCAGAACTTACTCTCAAACTTCTGCTAAAACTTACCCCTTTTGGTAGGATCCAAAGGGCTGGGTGGGCCCCTCTGGAGCATGATCCAGGTTTCAAGGTGTCTGGAGAATGATGCTGGGCCTGTGGGGGACCCTCCCTCATACTGCAGCAGACAAGGAGTTTTTCCTCCAATGTACCCCTAGGAGGAACAGTGCACAATGATATGGCCACATCTGATGGCATCTCACCCCCTGCCTCCCAACTGCCACATCTTGCTTCCACAAGGTATCAGGTGTACTGCGGGAGGCAGGTCCCTCCCCACATGAGGGAGGAGAGCGGTCCACAGGATGCTATATTCTCCCTTCCCTGGCTGGCTGCCAAATCTGGGATGCCAGCACAGTGAGAGGTAGTGCTACCACTGCACTACCGAGTTGGTTTCCAACTGTAAACATTAAAACAGACACCAGAAATGTATGAAATGTAGCTTCCAGTTTGGGATTTTATCATCAAGATGCAGAAACTTGACTCTTTTACCTACCTTGACTTAAGAGCATAACTGGACCCTATAATGGACTGCAGTTTTCAGTCAAACCCCAACAATAAGAGCTATGATTTTATCCAAACTATAATAGTTCCACCCTCACTCCATCTCCACCCAGTGAAAAAAATTATCATAGAAAGAAAACTGATGGTAACAAATGCATCCACTCACACCTCATTAAATCAGTACATGGACTTACCAGCATGATGGGCTGATGTGATCAGCAGTGTGACTGAGGACAGTATGGTCCAATGACTCAGGGTAAAAGATGGAGCCAAGAGATCCTGGTTCCTATTCCAATTAGTCAATGGATCACTGGGTGACCTTCAACAGGTTACTTGTTCTCTTTAAACCAATTCATTTAAACAAGGGTAGCCTGACTGAAATGCAGCATCTCATTTTTAATGGGTTCCAGTTTTACACAACTGTACAACTGGGAGAACTGAAAGCACAAGAAGAACAAGTAACTTACTAAAGGTCACACTGTGAGCCCGAGGTTGTGGCAAGATTAGAACCAGTGATTTGGTGTTTTATTTTATCTCTCCTTGTCCTTAACACCTCACTGCTATAAACTAGGTTAGACTGTATGCATGTCCTGGTAAAAATCTGCACAAACTCCAGATGTACATTTCATCTATGTGCCCCGTTGCTAGGCTCTGCCCCCTGCCTGTGACATAGTCACTGTTAATTGCTTGGACCAACACTACCCCTCACGTACACACTCCATTAACTAAATGCAGTTATCTCAGTTCTGCTACCATAAGACTGGTTGTAGCAGCATGTAAAAGCTAACTGTTCTTAAGCAAATCCAACCCAGCACTAAGGATAATCCGATGCCAAATGTGCATTTGCTGAATCCAGTGTTTTGGACACCAGCGAAAGTGGTCTGAAGGAACTCTGTTTCCCTTTGGCACTTTGACATCATGACTAACCATTTTTGTGTTTGTTTTTGTGTAGGTAAGAACACATTGAGCATGTCCACATTGTTGGCAATCCATATGAAGAGCAGCAGACAATCAGCAACGCTAGAGATCAAGAACTCCTTACGCTGCATACATCTTAATGTCATTTCTATCTCTTTGTGTGTCTCTCTCCCTCTCACTCTCTATCAGAGGAGAAGGACCAAGCTACTGAAGGAGCTCGTTTTATGTGAAAAAGGGTGGCTTTTGATCAGAAAATTTTTGAAATCATCACAGTCATGCATTACCATTTCAGTTAGCTAATTCTCACGTCATGACTCATGATGCATGCGCCGGGTGTGCAGGTCACGTGGGCATCTGGGAATCACTGACTACTGTGAATCATCACTGTTTGTGTCCAGCAGTGGCTGCATATCATCCTCTGTCATGAGTGTACTGGAATGTGAATAGATAAAGGGAAGAAGAAAAAGATGTAGGTGGGGTCCCCAGCAGATAATATTCCACCATGCCAGTTTCACTAAGCAAAAGTTTTGCAACTGGTGGTGGCAGAGAAGGAGCTGGTCATGGTGAAACAGGACTGTGAATGGGGTTTTGAGGACAAGGGCTGGGTGCATGATAGTACAGCCAAAGAAACCATGGCTATTTAGTCCTCAGAAATCCAATGATTCCCCTCTCACTTCTGTGGAACAGCCTTCCTTGCTGGCCATCCAGTTCATACTAAAATGACTGCAGAATAGGCCCAACGGTCTTTCGTGTCTGCTCATTTGTTCAGCCCCCACCCTGGGAGCGGACCTTGCTGCCTCCCTCGCCTTCCCTGGCTTCTCCCTTCCCAGTTCCAGATATTCTTGCTGCACTGGATTTTGCTTCCAGAACCCTTCCCCCTGTACCTGTCCCATCCCCTCTTGAACCCCCTCCACCAGCCCCCTGGACAGCACATTCCATGGCTCCACCACCCTCTCAGTGAAGTAGCACCTCCTCCTTTCTCCCTTGAATCTTCCCCCCTCCAGCTTCCTCCCATCTAAATCTTCATCTAGTGATGAAATCATCCTGAGTAATCCAGAAGCACGCAGGTTTCCACCTCCTCCCTCAAGACAGAAAATGAAAGACAGCGGTGTGACTAAACTCGTAGTGAACTGGATGAGAAATTGGCTAGAGGGGAGGCAGCAGAAGGTAGTGCTCAATGGGATTAAATCAGAAGAGAGGGATGTTATGAGCGAGGTTCCACAGGCCTCTGTCCTGGGTCCAGTCTTCTTCAACATGTTCATTAGAGACACTGGAGAAAGAATCCGAGGCAGAGTGTGTCTCTTCGCAGATGACACAAAAACTACGTCCTCATGTCCAATACTGAAACCTTGTATTCACTGTTCTCAAATGGACTAATGCATCATGCCTGTATATTGTGCTTACTATTGTTGCTTGTATCTAATCTGTTACATGTGTATTACTGTTACCTTGTACTCCACTGTCACCCTGCACCATGTGATATGGCCCGGGTCATGCCTGAAAACGGTCCCTGGAATCAGTGCACTCACCCGGTTATCAAAGTCATAAATAAATAAATAAATAAATAAATAAAATGTGGGATTGTGGAGAGGGAATTAGGGAAATGCACAGAGACCTACAAAAGCTTAAAGGGTGGTAAATGGTCCGGCAGTTAAAATACAAACACCAGAAAGTACAAGGTAATGAACCTAGGGAAAAAGTACCCCAAGACAGAGTACTGAATGGGAGGACAGAGACTTAGCATTCCAGCAGAGGAACAGGATCAGGACAAACAAGCAACACAAGCAGCTCACCCGAGGAGCTGAGGAAGCCGAATTTCCAGCCTGATAACTTTCGAGGTAAAGAGAGCCTCTTCTCTTCGTCTGGACGCCTGCAGGGGGTGCTACCTGATGAACACTGATATTTTATGAACTTTGTTCCCTGTTCACCACTGGGTGGGCTTGTTATTTGCTTCTCTTTGTGCTACTACTGCTGAAGTGTAAAGCTAGGGACTCACTAGGTGCCCTAGAGTTGCCTTGCTGATTATACCTTAAAGCCAGATATACTAAAGCAGCTAATATAGAGCAGACTTGTTGAATACTGTGGCATTGGATCTAATTGTGCTTGTAACTGAAGGTATTAGGATAGCTGGGTCCTAGTGTGACCTCATTTTGGAATAGCCCTGTTTGCTTAGAGTGGAGCTCCTTTGTGAAAGTCGCAACATATTCTCCCGCTGCATAGTAATGAGAGGCTTTGTTTTCTCCACTACATAGCCAGCCTCCCCCACCCAAGCTAGGCACTCGGGACAAACAAGCAACACAAGCAGCTCACCTGAGGGCTGAGGAAGCGAATTTCCAGCCTGATAACTTCGAGGTAAAGGGCCTCTTCTCTTCACGCTCAGGATGCCTGCAGAAGTTAGCCCGACGACAAATCGCGCCTATATCTGCCCCACCCGCCCCAACCACCCACCCACCAAGGGGCGGCTGTCAATTTAAGGATCCACCCCGTGACATCACATCCGGTGACATCACGTCCTGTTGCCCAGAACCTATCTCCCCACTCTCCCATTTGCAGGTTATACCTGCTGGCCACTAGAGGGACCTATGCTCCCTCGCTACTTCCTACTCCTACCTGTACAGTACTACTTCCCTTGGATCTTGCTCACCACAATGTATTGGCCCTGCCTCACGCTCTGCCTGTGCCTATCCCTACTAGCAGTGCACTTGGCCCACTTACCCATCTGCTACTCCGTGACTGTGCCCTGCACCTCCCTCCCCTTGCTCCTGAACCTGCTCTCCTGCCCTTGGGACCTCTGTGTGTCTCGGGTCCTCCCTGCCTCCCCTAGCTTCCTCCTCACCTCAGGCACATCTGGGTGTCTTTATTCTTGCCTTCCTTCCTGTACCACCCTGCCCACCCCTGCTCCCTTAGCCTCCCCATGTCAATCGTAGGAAAACCTTCACCATCTCCCAGCCAGGGTGTTAGTCTTGCTACTACTCCTGTCAGGGAACATTCATCCAAACCCTGGCCCGGTTCCCAGGAGCTCCCGACTAGCACCACAGGCCCATGCATGGTCTCCATGAATATCTGTAGCCTCCTAAAAGTCTGACTCACTACAATGCCTGGTCACATCAATTAACCCTGATGTCCATCGCTCTGGTTGAGACTTGGCTGTAAATCCTCCCGACTCCCTAGTCTCCCTTCCTGGTTTCACCCTCTTCTGGTCTGACCGTGTTGGGAGACAGGGCGGCGGCTGCACTATTTATGTCAAGGAATCTCTCCCCGTACTAGTCCTGCCTGCTCCCATCCTTGACTCCAGGGCCCAGGTGCTTATGCTGAAACTAACCCCTGACCCTTTAAAGGGACCCCTTTATCGGACTACTGCATACGTGCCCCCCAGGGACCAAACGCAGGCCATTGCCTCTCTTACAGAATACCTTGCCTCACTACCTCCTTCTGCTGATCAAATTCTGGTGGGTGACTTAAATGTCAATTGGCTCAGCCCCTCCTCCTCTACCCGAGACTCCTTTTCTGCAATAGACCTAACGCAACTAGTTACCCACCCTACCAGGACTAACCCCAAGAGAGGCTCCAGTACCCTGCTTGATGTGGTACTCACCAACTGCCCTAATCGGATCCCCAATGTACAAGTCCTCCCAGACTCTCTCAGTGATCACTCCCCCATTCTGTTCCACTGGTCATCCTCAGTCCCCCAACCCACAGCACAGTCCACATGCCAGCGGCGTCTAATACCTGGTGGACTGATAAAACTTAAGGAACTTCTGTCCCAGATTGACTAGTCTCCTATACAGGCAACTCCTGACATCAACACAGCTCTCTCCTTCTTTACCCGAACTTTTAATAATGCCTGTGATATCTTTGCCCCAATGTTGACCCGCCGTTCTAAAAGGCAGAATGCCCCTGGTAACCCCAGCTTTGATCCACCAACTCAAACACAGGGACAACCTATGGCACTGTGCCATTAGAGACTGGCAGCAGTGATGACAGGCAGTTATTTGCTGCCACCCGAAACAAGTGCACTCGGGCCATCAGAAAGGCCAAGTCTGAGCACTATCGGTCCTCACTCACTGCCTCATGGGGGAACCCCAGAACCTTCTGGGATAACACTAAACAGTTAAATGGGAGTGCACACTCCCCCCACCCACCCAGATCAACATTAATGGCGTGATCTCCTCAGACCCAGCCCTCATAGCCAACCACCTCAACATGTCATTCACTGACCTTAGCCCTATCCTCCCTACAAATTTTTTTTGACCCTCCTCCCCCAGAACCTGCCGTAAATCTTTCTCACCCTTATTTTCTCCTCCGCCGTGTTTCTGCCCAAGAACTTAGGCCGCACCTTGTCACTGCCCTCAAGAGTAATAGAACAAGGCTGTGACACCCTGGATCCGTGTATCCTATGGCTGGTCTTAGACACAGTCCTTACCCCGATCACGTGCCTCATCAACCACTCTCTTTACCTGGGGAAGGTTCCAACTGCCTGGAAAGTCACCACTGTCACCCCTATCTTTAAAGGTGGTGATAGGACTGTGGCTGGAAACAATTGGCCAATCTCCATTCTCTCTCTCCTCTCTCCAAGGCCTTGGAAAAAGTGGCGGCCTCTCAAATCTCTGACTACCTTCCACCTACAATATCCTATGTCCTGAGCAGCATGGCTTCCGAGCGGCCACAGTACCAACACAGCCCTCCTAGAGTTCTCCAACTTTCTCCACTCCTCCTTAGACACTGGTTCTCTGACTGGTGCGGTCTTCATTTACCTCTCTAAAGCTTTCGACACTGTCTCCCACCCCCTCCTTCTTGATGCCCTTAGTCTCTCTGGTTTTGCTGCTGGGCCTATCTCCTGGTGCACCAGTTATCTGTCTGACCGTTCACAGTGTGTATAAATTAATGGGACCTACTCAGACATCTGCCCATCTTTTCTGGGGTTCCCCAGGGCTCCATTCTGGGCCCCTTACTATTCTCCCTTTACCTTAACACCCCTTCCACACTCTTGCTGGGGAGACATTCTATTTATGCGCTGATGATGCAGTCATCTTTGCCTCACAGTGGACCCTAATGTCTCCAGGACTCACAGAAGTCCTTCACAGCCGCAGGGCTGGTTCAAGGAACATAGATTGCGATAAATCTTAAAACACAAAAACATGTTCTTCACTCATCCTCAAAACAAGTCCTGCAACTTCAAACTCCTCATTCACTCTGGGTCCTCTTTCCCACTCTAACAAGTTTGCTCCTATAAATACCTAGGGATCCATTTTGACCCCTCCCTCTCCTTCCATGGACACATCGCTGCCCTAGCCACTGCCACTAATATCCGACTGGGCATCTTACATCGGTATAAACACTGCCTCCCCCCGGAGGCTCTTCGACTCGCAGTCACCTCCTCTATCCTGTCCCTAGTGGACTATGGACTGCCGGTGTATGGTGCTGCTGATCAGACCGCACTCCATAAAAATGTAACTACTCTGAATAAGGCCTGGGTTAATTACTGGGGGCACCTAGGCTAACACAGACCTGTCTACTGTACGCTAAAAGCGCTGGTACTTGATCTTGACGCGCCTCAAATAACTGACCTGTACCCTTACAAAAAAGACCCTCCTTGGGCTATCCCCGCCAGGATTGACCACCACCATACGCCGCTCTGTCCCATTAGTTCATACTCGGACCTCTGGGAAAAACTCTCTTGTTATCCCTAGAACTAGGACCTCTCACAGCCAAAGAGCCTTCAGCTTTAGGGCCCCCTCCTGGTTCAACACACTGCCCCCTCCTCCATCTCCAGGCTCCAACTATCTTGCTTCAAAACTTCTTACGTAACCACCTTATTAACACCTGAAGCTGTAATTGCCACTAGTCAAAAGCCATTCAGTACTTATAAAAAAGCTTACTACTAAGCTGCTAAGGACAACATAACTCTGGTATTGTTTGCATCAATCCTACCTGTACCAGCTTGTTTGTATCTATGTCTTAAGTTACTGTTATACTGTGGATTTTCGTTTGTCTTACTGTGACAAGGTACCTTTGTAAATGAGCCTATGGCTCAAAGGTTTTCCAAACTGCTGTTTAAATAAATAAATAAATAAAGTTATTACTAACTCACTTAAGCAAATGAGTCAGTGCAACAAGGCCTACAGCAAGGCTAACAGGATGCTGGGATGTATTGGGAGGAGTACTTCCCCTCTACATATCCTTGGTGAAACCTCACCTGGAGTACTGCACCCAGGTCTGGAGTCCTCACCTCATAAAGGAGGAGGATAGTTAGGAGTCAGTACAGTGCAGAGTAACAAAAATGATTCAGGGCCAGCAAAGCAGATCCTATGAGGAACGCCTCAAGTCACTAAATATGTACTCACTGGCGAACAGAAGGAAGAGGGGAGATATGATAGAGACCTTCAAGTTCCTTAAAAGAATTACAGTGAACTGCAGGGAATTTAGCCTGAATACCAACTCGTCATGTGGACGTGAGTGTAGACTAACAAGAGGGAGGTTCAGGAGGGCCATGAGGAAGTACTACTTTATGGCATGGGTCGTGGAACCTTGGAACAGTCTGTCAGCTGAGGTAGTAGGGGCAAAAATAGTCAAGGTATTCAAGCAGGGCTGGGGTAGAATGAAAGCAATAGTGGTCTCCAGGGGCAACAAGACCAGGGAGGAGAATGAAGAGAGGATTAGTACCTTGGAGGAACAGCAGTTTCCAGGGAAGGTTCCAGGCATTATAGGGAACCTGGGCAGACTGGATGGACCTCTAGTGTTTTTCTACCACCACTGTCTATGTTTCTGTAAGTGTAGTCTCTAGCTTGTGGGTACTTCACATGTCAGACATTTCCCATCCCAGCTCGTCCATTAACCCAGTGGCCTTCAAGACCAGGGATCTGTGAGGAGGTGTCCAGTGATCTATTAAAAATCAAATTCCAATCCCATCCCATGGTGACCATCCCTTTTACTTTTTCCTTACTAATTTCTGCAGGTTCGTGTACAATGTGTAAGGTAGTTATGGAGTCTGATGACTGCTCTGCCACTTCTGGGACCCCGTATATTCAGATGTTTTGTCTGCAGCTTCTCTCCTCTAAAATCGTCCAATTTCAGAGTAAGCACTCTTTCTGTAGCCATTAGGTAGAGCAGCAGCCTGTCACGCCATTCTGTGATCGTGTGGAGATCTGCTACCCAGCCTTCCACTTGGGTCTCAATGCACTTCAAGTCCTGCTTAACGAGTTCTGTCAATTTTTGTTACTGTCTTAGCCATCCGTTTTTCCTCCCCATTCTCTGTTTATTCTCCTTTGTCCAGCTACCCCCTTCTGACCGACCCCCCCAATCACCCAGTTTCCCTTGGACTTCCCTTCCAGTAATGTTCTCTGCCACAGGACTGTGGAGGAGTTCCCAGTCACCAGTGCAGGGCCTGCATGCGGGGGAGGTGGGGGGGTCTGTCATCATCCTGCAGCCAGGTTTCTCCCCCCCAGGCTCTCACAGATGTCAAATGGGCATGACGGTGAGCTCTGTCTCTGCAGGGACACCACCGGTGTTTGGAACGTGGGTCTCCTTCCCAACTTGTGGAATCGTATGCAAAGCCTCCCCACTGCTAGGCAGTAGCCCAACAGCAAGTCATCCAGACCTCCTCCATGAGGGAAGAGAGCAGTCCTAGGTATGCTTAATCCTTCCTCTCCCGGCCAGCCTCTGAGCAACTCATGTCATTTCCCAAACTTGGAGGTGCCTCAGCCCTCCATGCCACTGGGCTGGCCGTTTATTTAATGGCCAAAATAATGTCATGTCTCCTTCTCCGAGTCTTCCTGGAGCTTGTTCTCATCTGATTGGGCCATGGCTCCCATCCTGGCTGCATGACGAGTGGCCTGCTTATGTTTTTCCCTGATTTAAATGCTCCTTCAGCTTTTGAGCTGGCGATGCTAAATTCTTTGCTCAAGATGCTATCAGCCTAGTGCTTTCTGCTGAAAAATCCATGTTGTTTGGGCTCTGATGGATGTAGATTTATCTCGAGGGAGGGGGGTGGACAGAGCTGAAGAATTAGGCAGCCACTACTTTAATGATATCACCGGCAGTCACCTCAGTCACCTCATGCCAATTACTGAATTTGTAGCGTAAGTGGTTTAGCCAAATTTGCCAGTGGCCCACTTCTCTCACCCTTATCCAGCACTCCTTTTACTCAGAGTAATGAGTACCTTGGGCAAGATTTTCAAAGAGTCTAATGCAGCTGCATCTACCAGATGTACCTGTTGTACCCGAGGTGTCTGTCACTTGTTTTACATGTAGTGGAGGCAATTTTCAGAACGACATCTGATCGAAGACAAACATGATTCTTGGCAGCATGCTTCCAACAATGGGTACATCTATGGTCTGGGACTAAGTCAGGAAAGATTATAAACAAACTGTTCTAACATTGTCCTTAGCCATCTGTGTCCATGGATGGACGTGGTGACTTAGTCCCAGACCCCCTACACCTGCTGATAGGGCATTATGTGAATGGTCAGTGTGTCTGGGCCACAAAATCTTGTATTCAGTCCTTTCAAAAACAATACTGCAGAAACAATGCAGCATAAGGTTTTCTAAATCTGGCCCCTGATTTCTCACCTCACAACACCATGCAGACTCTCAGCCAGAATCCAGTCTAGACACAACCCTAAAGATGGTACTCCCCTCCGCCAATATGCCTGACACCAACTGAACACAACCTCCTCTGAAAATCATTTTTTCCATTTAAAGGGGAACAGACAGCACTAAGGACCCTGCACTCACTTGTGGGGCTCATCCTAATGTGCACTTTTTGTGCACATACATTTTGGTTTCCTTACTGTTTAGTGTAGTAGTGTAGATTGTATCATACTAACATACTATTTGCCAGCAGATTAGGCCTCACAGTCTATCGAGTCTGCTCGTGACTCAGAACCCTAGTTGGGTACTGAGGCCTTCAACCCCTCATTGCATTTCTGTTCCTCCTGTCATCCATCCCAGCCCACCTGGGCCAGGCCAACCCCTGCTTCACCCCCTTTCTGTACCTGTCCCACCCTCTCCTGAACCCCTCCACCACAGAAGCCAGAACCAGCTCACCAGGCAGCGCATTCCAAGGTTCCACCACCCTCTCAATGAAATATCTCCTCCTCTTCTTCCTCCCCCATCCTTCCACCCTAAACCATGCCCTCTGGTGAGACCACCTTCCTTTAGTCAAAAGATCCCCTCCTTGTTTACCCTATTAATTCCCTTGAGGTACTTGAAGACCTCAATCATGTCCCACCAGTCCCTCCTCTCCTTCAATGAGAATAGGCCGAGCTCCTCTAGTCTCTCCTCATACATCAAATCCCCTAGACTCTATCATTTTGGTTGCCCTTCTCTGAACCCTTTCCAGAAGCTGTATGTTCCTCCTCAAGTGCGGTCTCCAGTACTGCACACAGTACTCAAAATGTGGTCTAACCAGTCCATTGTACAGCAGCAGAATCACTTCCCTGTACCCTGAGGTGATCCCCTTGCGATGCAGTCCAACATCCTGTTTGCCCTGACAGCTGCCCTCCTGCACTGCTCAGAGTCATTCATACTTGCATCCACCAGGACCCCTCTGCCTTTTTCCCCTGCCACGGCCTCCAACATCTCCCCACCTAGGGTGTACTCGTGTTTGGGGTTCCCCCACCCAAGATGTAACACCTTGCACTTGGAGGAGTTAAAATTAAATTTCTAGGTGCGAGCCCACCTATCCAAATCAGACTAACATTCTTTACTTCTAGGTGTACATCTTCTGTTACTACAAATATCACAATCCCCTGCAGCTGACATCATAAAAATATAGACTTTGATGGCAGATAAGGACCGCTTGGCCCACCTAGTCTGCCCATCTCCCTACCTATTGGATAAGTTGCAGATCCTAGTTAACCAACAGCCTACTTCTTCCTACCCCTCACCAGAGTTGCCTTATGTCACTCTGTCCCATGCATTCTTGAATTCCCCACTGTTACTGACCCCAAGACCTCCTCAGGAAGGCCATTCCATGCGTCCACCACCCTCTCTGTGAAAAAATACTTCCTCACATTGCCCCTGTGCCGTCTCCCCTCTATTTTCAAATTGTGTCCCCTTGTTCTTGCACATCTCTTTTTCTGAAAGATGCTACTCTTTTGGACTTTACTGATTCCCTTAAGGTACTTGAATGTTTCTGTTGTGTCGCCCCCCTCCATCCTTTCCTCAAGGGTATACATATTAAGCTCCTATAGTCTCTCTCTTGATATGGCTTCTGTTGCAGACCCTGCATCATTTTAGTTGCCTTCCTCTGGACTGCCTCCATCCTGTCTATGTCCTTGCAAAGATGGGGTCTCTCCAACTGTATGTACAGAGGAATAACAACTTCCTGTTTTCTAGCGATGGCGATCAGAGCATTAGGCTGCAGTGGGAGATTAAATAGCATTCAGTGCATGTTAAGTTTTTATTTCTTACACACAAGATCCTTTAGGCAATGCCGGTTTTCAAAGGCTCTAGGGTCAGCAGGTGTATTTACACAATAGTAGAAAACAGTAGTACACAACAGTAGAAAAGCATGGTATACAGTTGCAGACAGCATGGTACAATTGAGGTAGTACATGTTACATGTCTTAAAATTAACAATTTTTACAATATCACATAGTTACCAGTGGAGATAAAATAAATATATCACTACAGTTGGTAGATGTCACAGCTGGGGTCAGGTACATTAGTTGTGGGCTTGTAAGGGGTCAAAGAGAGGATTGCTGCTGGGGGCACATGAGTTGTCATTTAAAGCAACTGCAAAGGTTGGGCTGTGCAAGACAGGCAAGCAGCAGTGATTTAAACTATGGGAGGGAGTCAGTAGATTTTAGGGTAGCAAGGATGGAGTTCCAGAGTTTGAGAAAGCTTAAAAAAAAAAAAAAAAAAAAATAAAGAGGCAGAATGGTCCCAGGTGGGTTTTCATATGGAGGAGGATGAGGGAGTTTTGTTCAGCGCCTCTAGTAGTGTATATCGAGGCCATCAGGTTCAGGAGGGAGCAGACCCCAGGACAAAGGCATCCGAGTAGGGCTTTTTTGCCAGTGACGAGTGAGGCGTACTGAAATCAAGAATCAAGAGTTAACCATCCTAGGTCACTGTAAAGTGCACATATGTGAGAGGCCTGGCTTTCTGAGAGAGCAAAACAGCAGGCCCTTGTCATCAGACTCCAGACCCTGTCGGGGGTCTTGCTGCATGTAGCCCCACAGACTACAAGCCCATAGTCAATGAGGCTTAGTATGTAACAAACAGCTGCTTGATTTCCGACAGGAAGAATGTTTTTGTGCTGAAATAGCAGACCAAACCTTGTACTAGCAGTTTTTATAAGCATGTCAACATGGGCAGAGTAAGCCAGATGTATCTAGGGTCACCCCTAGGTATCTGAATGCCTGCACTTGTTCAATGTAGGTGCCAGACTCTGTGGTGGGGTGTGTGTGTGTGTGTGTGTGTGTTTTGGGGGGTCGTCGAATCACAGGTCAGGAAAAATAAGGCTGATGTCTTTCCAAAGGGACTTGGGGGCGTTGAGGATGTTTGTTTGCAAGTTTCTGTGGTAGTCAGATTTGGTAAGTTTTACCTGGTTTTTTTTTTTTTTTTTTTACTTTGTTCCACAGTTCCTTATATTTCTGGAGGGGTGGTTTGAGGCCTAATGCCCTGTACTGTGCCCAATACTTATCACGTTCCTTGTGAGGTCAGGAGGGTGAGGGTGAACCAGGGTTAGGGAGGTGCCATGTAACTTTTTATCTTTTTTTTTGAGCGGGCGCCTATGTCGTGAAGTTCCTGTTAAAGTGGTTAATGAAATAGCGGAGTGCTTCATCTACATCCTGGGTCTGCTGCAGGAAGGACCAGTCCATGTCCTGCAATAGGCCATGTAGCTGGGCAACTTTATGTGGTCAGAGTACCCTAGCTTTGGTCATGGATGGAGCGATCAGAGTTTTTTTTGTGTGGATCAAGTGCATAGGACTGGCGAATGATCACTCAGGAAGTCTGGTAAGACTTCAGCATGACAGATCCTATCTGGATGTGAGACCAGGATCCAGTCTATCATTGATACTGTACTGGTTCTGTAGTTTATACGGGTGGGCTGGGCTATGATTTGAGTGAGGTAGAGACTAGCAAACTGGTCAAGGTGGATCTTGCTTTTGTTGTTTAGCCAGGTGCAATTAAAGTCTCCTATGATAATCTTTTCACAGTGAGGGTTTAGGGTGGAGAGGGTGTGGCAGAGCTGCTCGAGTCCAGTGGGGACACTGTGTGAAGGGATGTAGGTAACTGCAATAAGTATTTTTTTTCCACCACTGGCACAGAGTGCAATATTTATAGCCAGGAATTCCACCAAATCAATCATGTATGAAGAGGGGAGAAAAGCTGCATTAAGGTTGGATTTAACATATATTAGGCACCCCCCTTTCTCGGGGGTACAGTCCCGTCGAATCATGGAGTAGGAGCTCAGGCAAGCCTCACTGTCGGGGATCTTGGGGGTGAGCCAAGATTCAGAGAGTGTGATCACATCTAGGTTGGAGTTTGAGACCCACAGTCTAATGTCATCTATTTTAGATAGGAGACCACAGACATTTACATGTGCAGCTGTTAGGTGACCTCCATTGGAGACTGTAGTGGATAGAGGGCCTGGGTTTGGGTGTATGCTAACCAATAAGAGGAACAAGAGGAGTAGGAGGTTCTGGCGCACAGTACAGTGGTATTTTGAGAGACAATGTTTGGGAGTTACAGGGCCTTTTTTATAGGCTACGTAGGCACCCAAATGAGGAGCGTAGGGCATGCAGGTATTGGTGGTGTGGAAGGACCACTGGACCCTGGTAGTATGCGGGGTTTGGGATGTTACCTTGGGGGAGGAAAGGGTACCAGAGGAGGATATGGGTCAACAAGCAGCATGTGCCAGTGAGGGAGTGTTGGGCTTATTAAGTGGGATGCGGGGGGGGGGGGCCATGCCCGTGGTTGACAGGAAACTAAGGGGGAGAACAAGACAGATGAAATGGCTCATGGTATTTTATTATTACAGATCTTTGGGGATTGGTGTGAATGAGCACTTATTTTGGCTGACTGTTGGGGCAGTTCAATCGGACAAGGGAAGATTACTGGGTCAGCACGATTTGGCAAGCTGAACGGGACATACATGTATATGTGAATGCGAGGGCAGTAGCTCAAATTCAGCTTGCTGGTATGGATTAACTGAACTGGGGCAAGCAGTGCAACAGGATAGACCAGATGTGTGTGTGTGTGTGTGTGTGACAGCGAGGGACGGTTAGCAGTACAAAAGGAGGACTGCAGGCTATCTGTGTAGCTGAGGAATGAGATATACAAAGGGAGTGGTGGGGTGGTGAGCAAAATATGAACTGAACAGTGGGACAGCAGGAGTGTACCAGTGTGTGTGGGGGGAGACTGAGGTACAGGTGGAGACAGACCCAGATGAACTCTTACTGCTAGTATAGGTCAGAGGGACAGCCTGCGAGTGGGTAAGAGTTCAAAGGTTGGGGGTTCAAGTCCTATGGGGTGATTCTAGGGAGGGCTAGTAGCAACTGAGGCAGAGGTTTGTAAGTGCCAGGGGAGCAGTAGGTGCTTAGAGACAGAGAAGGATGGACAGGACTTTATATTGAGAATTGGGGGACAGTACAGTGTAAGGCTGCAGAATCCTCTAGTGGATGTGTGGTACAGGCTGAAACAGGAAAAGGGGGAGAGAGGAAAAAAAAAAAAAAACAAAAAAAAAAAAAACACGAAGATCACGTGGCTTAATCACATGATCCCAGCTACCTATATAGGGAGAGCAAGCCAAGGGTGGATTATATAAGCTCTGATCTTTTGTTTGCTTGGCCTGCTGTCCTCCCTGGGCCAAGTACAATCAGAGAGGGCTGTACTTAGCTCCAGGAGGAAAGCAGAACTGGAAAACATCAACTGGAAATTCTAAAACTCTAACATGCACTGCAAGCTGCTGAATCTCCCACTGCTGCCCACTGCTCTGATGTCATCAACAGGGGATCCTGGGATTTGTAATAACAGAAGATGTCAACCTAGAACTCACTATAGAAAGATATGGGCAACAGTCTCAATTATATTGTTTATTTTACTTTTTTCTTGATTCACACTTTATTCCACCTCATTTATGGACAGCCCGAGTGGGACTCTCTGCAGACCTTTGTAACCAACACTTACATACTACTCCCCCGTGCAACAGATGATCTTCAAGCTCCAGAGCTAACCCCTTGAGGCAGGGCCCAAACAACAACACGGTGATGCAAAGAGAGAGAGGCCAATGAATGATGTACCAGTAGAGTGGGCGACTGAAGTGTGCAGGGGGCCTTCATCTGCCTGACCAGAGTCCCATCTATTTTTTCAATTTTAACCCTCCTGCTATGCCACTGAGTAAGTGTGCCACACTGTCACTTCATTTTTTTCCCCCCATCAAGATTTTACTGCCCTGGCAGATGACAGAGACACCCTTCCTTGGGTCAGAGCAACCACCCAGCCACAAGATTCCACTAAGCTTGCTACTACAGTTCAACTGGTGTGGCAGGCCTCCAGAGGGAGCTTTCACCATAGTGGACATCATCTGGATCCAGACTAATGGCAGATTTCATAGTACAGAGCCCAGATGTAGAGGACTGTTATTCTCAGGGCTCTTGGGAATGCAGAGCCCTGTATCCCTAATGCTCCTCATCAGTGTTCAGCATCTCTGGTAAACACCCCTGGCCTCTCAGGATGCACAATCTGTTGCCATTTACCCACCTGCACTGTAGTGGGGCTCCACAGGAACACTGCTGGACTTCCATAATTTTGTCCAGGAAACAATTTTTTTTTTTTTTTTTTTATTTTGGATTCATGGACTCCAAAGAGGTAAATGCTAGCAAAAGCCCAGATTCTGATGGCAATTGGGGTTTTACACTTCTATATAGGAGTCCCTTCTCTGACCAACACCACTAATATCAGCGGAGCCTCTGATGATCTTGCACAAAATGCAGATGTGCCACCCCTTGCAAGAGAGCAAGCTCCCTGGCCAACTGGAATGGATAACTATGTTGGTGGATGCCAATGTTTCTCTCCTCCAAGCTGCCTCAAACTGCTGTCAGCAGCACTCAACAGCCAAGTTCACAACAAATCCTGGCACCCTGAGTATGCTCCTAAAAGTAGGTAACCAGCTTGCAAGTAAAGATGCCTTGCAGCACACCCTTCTTTAAATGTCCCACCTCACGCAGATGTCCCCAGCATACAGGGTCAACAGGGGGGCAGTCAGGCAGTGGAATCAACAGTCTTCCTTCCCCAGAAGAGGAGAGTGTCCAAATAAATGCCCAGTCGTCCTCTGTCAATCTCTGTTCAAGACATCCCACACTTGGGACAGTGGGTGGGATATTCAAAAGGGTTGCGCCATGTGCAATAGGGTTGCGCCTGCGCAAGTCGGAAATTGCGCCATTCTGCGATATTAAGCAGGAGGCAGTTGCACCACTGAAAAAATGCTGAGCAACAGCGCAATGCTAATTAAGGCATGCAGCGAGGGTGAACCATGCATAAAGTCGCGATCGTGTTCAAAAGGCTGCGCAATGTGCAGCAGTGGATCAGGCGAAGTTGCGCCATAGCGGAAATGAGCCAAAATAAAAAGGCTCAAGGAAGAGGCGCAAGAATGCTACAGGGAAGCCACATGAGGCAGGGAGACAGACCAGGCCAGAGGGAGAAAGAGTGCAGGCCAGGGAGAGCACAGGACAGAATAGGGGCAAGGGAAGGTGTGTGGGGCCACAGAGTGCAGAGGCCAGTAGGTGTACCCGGTGCAGTGGAGGTAGCAGCCAGGACAGTGGGGGGAACAGAGCAACAACAGCTGGGGGGACACAAGCCAGGGACATGGACAGTGCCAGCTTCCACATGGAAGCTGTAATGAGGAGAGTGAGAAGGCATGCTGCAGGGGGAGAACGTGGCCGTGGAAGGGCCCGTCGTCGGTACGCCCCCAACAGGCAGTGCCAGGCCCACACCAGCTTTGAGCTCTACTCAGTTGTCGAGATTGTGGGTCCGTACTGCCTGAACAGGGCAATACTGAGGCGGCTCTGTGAGCTGTGCAGTGATGTGATGCAGGCACCCTCACGACGGAGTCACGCTCTGTCAGTGGAGACAAAGGTAACAGCCTGCATGTGCTTGCTCGCCACGGGTACCTTCCAGAGACCAACAGGGGACACCACAGGCATAACACAGTCAGCCACGTCACGCATCCTCACCCAATTCCTCGGCGCACTGCTGCCACATGCTGTGGAGTACATCCATTTCCCCAGCACTGCGGCGAAGTGCACAGCAAACATACAGGAGTTCCACAGAGTAGCACGTATGCCTGGCGTGCTAGGGGTGATGGACTGCACCCATGTGGCCATTCGCACGCCACCTGGCCCCGATGGGGCCGCTTATATGAATCGGAAGGGTTATGCCAGTGTCAACTGCCAGGTGGTGTGTGATGCCAGTGGGCGCATCATCAATGTCTGTGCCACGCACCTTGGGGGAGCACATGATTCATTTATATGGTACCAGTCGGCACTGTGCCATCGATTCGAGAGTGGGGACATCCCCACAGGAAATCTAGTGGGTGAGTACGCAAGTAAGACTGACAAATTGGTGCCAAAGGTGGGTAAGCCACAGGTGCCATGGGTGTGGAACACAGGGTCAGGGGCAATATGAGCCTGAACAAGATACTAACCTCCACTATCTCCACACAGGTGACAGTGGATACCCACTCCATCCCTGGCTGCTCACACACTACCGGCGGCCCACGACCCCATCGCAGCAACGCTTCAATGAGGCACACGCCGCCACATGCAACATCATTGAGCGGATGTTTGGGATGCTGAAGGCGCGCTTCCGTTGCCTAGACACCTCCGGCGGTGCCCTACAGTATAGCCCCTCAAAGGCCTGTGGGATATTCCTGGCCTGTTGTATCCTGCACAACATGGCCAAAGACTGTGGGATAGCCATACAGGTCAAGAGGGGGGACAGCGATGGGGAAGACGGTGACGCCGGTGATGATGGGGATGGGCAGCCCCCCCTTGGACGACATGACCAACTGATCCGGCTGGCCCAGCTGCACGGGACACCATCACAGAGGAGCACTTCCCCCAACACAGGTAAGTCATGGGGCCATGTGTAACCAACAGTGGCTAAGGCACAACCCACATACACACAGGAAACACACCAGGGTGCATGGCGCAGGGAAGTGGCAGGGCACAGAAGCACACACATACAACCAGGAAGGGGTGAACAGAAACACACACACACACACACACACATATGCGCACACAACAGGCACAAAGTGCCCAGGGGTCAGGTGCACAACAGAGCAGGAACACAGACACTAAAAAACACACATCCAGAAGCCACCACCTCCACTTTTACTGTCCATGTATGTGTGTCAGATGCTGGGCACCTTTGCACTTTGGTGTACAGCGCAATGCAGGTATCATCATGCACACGCACCTGTGGACAGCAGTCGGGAGGGTGTGCAGGTGGTCCGTGTGTCTGCGTGTAGGGCAGGGCACCCACTGGTGCACTGCCCACGGCACCACATTGCACACAGGGCAGCACCAAACAGGGCCTTTCAGGAGACAGCTCAGTCATGCGGCACAGTGCCATGGCCACCTCGGATGCGTGGGCAGCCCCGCCGAGACCCAGCAGCACTGGCAGACTGAGCACGGGCCTCATGGGGTGGTACCGATGGACCACTAGGGGTCCCACTGTGCGAACGCGACCTTGCCCGCACAGGGGTCTGCAGCATGCCGAACATACTTGCACCAGGGGTGCTCGGGATGCCCACAGCTGAACCCGGCGTCAACAGGGTGGGTGTCGCACGACACCGGGAATGGGGAGTAGATGGCATACTGCGCGGTGTGAGCGGCACAGGGGCACCTGACTGCTGTGCCCAATGTGCCGCGACAGCAACCAGCGCCTGTCTGCCTGTCAATGGCGGCGGTCACATCCATCAGAAATGGTCAATCCGGGACAGGATCCTCCGTTGTCCCTGCTGTGCGCTCAAAGCCACACACAGTGCCTCCACAGACTAGCAACCGCATCTGCTGCTGTACTGATGCCTGCAGCAGGCGGTGTGCTCATCAAAGGGTCATCTGCCACATCGGCAACCTGTCCCTCAGGGTATGGAAGGGCCTGATGTTCAGCACCCCTCGAGGGTGGGTGCTGCTCACAAGGACCAGGTATGGGCAAGTCCACAGGCGGTGCACATACGCCACTGCTGAACCCTGTACCCCCAGTCCCAGTGGGTGACTGCTGCTGCTGCCCCTCCGCCTGCCGTGCCCAAGGGCCCAGTTGTTCCGCTGCTGTAGCTGCAACAGTGCCAGTGACCTGTACAACCACCGGTGCTGCCCCACCAGTGCTGACAGGCACAGCCTGGGACTGTGCTGACGTGCTGGCACACACGTCGGAACCAGCTAGGTCCATGGGCGTGAGCTGTCCTGCTGTGTGTCTATTCTGTAACACACACATGTCAATGCCTATAGTGGTCGTTGCATCATCAATGGTGCGGGTCTGTGCCACAGCGTGCTGGCATGCCTGCATGCCAGACCGCTGAGACACAGGAAGGGCAACCCCCACACCTGTCTCACCGACATCAGAGATGGCAGCCAGGCGTGCACACTGGTGCAATGCACGCCTGCTACCTGCAGAGGTGGATGGTCCCTCCTCCAACTCCAGATAGCTGTCCGCAGTGGACAGGCCCTCCACCACTGACCCCTGCAGGCGCTGGGATCTATAACAGAAAGTGAGAACACGTTAGTGCATGTGATCTACCTCCCCCGACCATGACATACCATGCAGTGATGGGCTACCACCTGTCTGGAAGCCACCTCCAGGAGCGCCCTCAATGGCACTCGCTGCATGCTTGCAGCGAGCCAGTCCTCTGCGAGTCAGCTGCACCACCTCCGGCTGGCCCCGCCTGTCACAGCACGTGCCCCTGATGGCTGCCACCTTCTCCTTCACCCTCCTCCTGTCGGGTCCCCATCTTCTTTTTACATTCCTGCACAGAGCGCTGGTGGCAGCCATGCAGGTTGACGGCACATGCCACCCCCTCCCATGCAGCAGCACGGGCCTGAGGGGTGCCCCACCGTCCACTGAGAAGTGGCTCTTCATCCAGGTAGGCCTCAAAGAGTGCCTCTGTCTCAGCTTTTGTAAAGTTGGGCCTTCTCCACCCACCATCATCCTCCTCACCCATTCCTCGCTCGGTCATATCACAGCCTGTGTGGGTGAGAGTGGTCACCTGTCACTGTGCAGTACACAGCAATTCCCAAAGACCATAGTCCAGAACATCACACAGCATGCAACTCACCTATCCACTGCAGTAACCGAATATGGCCACTGCAGAACAGCGGTGCATTTTTATAGCACAATCCATGCAAATGAGGTAAGGAGCAACTTTAACGAGATGCAGATCGCGCTGCTGCGCCTTTGAATGGCTGCTCGGATGATTTGCATATGCCGGCTGAACATCGCGCTGATGCGCTTTGCGCAATACGGTTGAATGGGCTGAGCCAATGGCGCAGTTCTGTGACTCCGCAGTACACCGCACTGAGCATGCCCAAGTAGCTTACGCAGGCGTCTGCCGCACTGATGACGTGCTGGGCGCGGTAGGCAATTCAGGGCACGGCCACCATTATGCCAGTGGCGCTACAGCGACGGTCACTACATGGCGCTATGCCACAACTGCGCAATAGTCCGCTGTGGCAATGGCACACAGGTGACCAATCACGCTGGATGCATAGACGTCCGATGGCGCTGTGCGTGGCCATGTGCCAGAGACCCATGACCCTGTGCCCAACCTTTGCCCCCTTGGCGCTGTATGTATGGCATGTCTGCAGCTCTATTATGCTGTTCGGTAACAGCGCGATAGGGACTGGCAGTGCTGTACCAACAGCGCGATGGGGGATAGCGGCGTATTGCGCAAGAATTCCACGTGGGGTTGCCGTGCTGTGGAGTGCCATATTGCCTACTATACATGCAGGGATGGCACACAGAAGAGCCCACCAGTGGAGTTCACTCGAGCTCGCCAACTTGGTGGCCATAGTGGAGCCTCACTATGGCCCACTATTTGGGGATGAACCCCTTAACATGGCCAGGACCCATGTGTGGCAGCAGGTGGCCACTGAGCTTGAGGAGGCCACTGGCCAGCAGAGGTCCACACAGCAGTACAGGCACCGGTACGGGGACCTGCGGAGGAGGGAGCCGGCACTACTGGCACGTCTTCGGTCACGTGCCAGGAGGTGCGTGGTGCCTCAGCCAGGTGGGTGATCCGTCTATGCACATGTATGGTCCATATGGGTAACACTGTCTATCGTGTCCAGCACATGGGGGACGGTTGGTCTATGGGTGGCTGTGGCGGCGTTTACAGGATATGTGATGTATGGGTCTGGCTGGGTGGGCGGGCACACTCATTGGGGCAGGGGGATATCTGCTTTGGGATTTCACTGATGTGTTTCTCACCTTTTGTTTTCTCACAGGCATGGCGGAACGGAGGAGGGCCAGGGCTGAGGTGCAGGGAGTGGTAGCAGCAGTGGCTGAGCGTGGTGGTGGTGGTGAACCACAACAGCAGCAGCAGCACGATGAAGGTGAGTGCCATGACATCATGAATGCTATTGCATGCTGTGTGACAGGGGGTGGGGGCAGGGCATGGCCACCATCCATGGACAACACTGCCATGCACGCAACAGGTGACAGTCAGCACTGTTCAGTGGCACTGCATGTCTGGGAGTGCGTCAATGGTGGTCCATGCGTGCACTGGGCACATGGCTGTGGCACTGCCTGCCCACCGCATAGCCACATTACTGTACAGCCTTGGTTGTGCTGTGCTGGACATGGGCGGTGTGTGTGTGCAGTGGTACACATGGCTGTTGCTGCCTGGTTGGGCATGTCTTGTGCACGGTCACTGTGGGTGGGTGCAGTCCATCACAGGAGCGGGGCACTTGGCTGTATGCCATGCATGATGGGTGGGCTTCAGGGATATGGACAGTCACAGCCATTGACTCTGATCCCTTGTCCTAGGTGTCCGGATCCTGCACCGCATTGACCGTTCGATGCAGCGGCTGATACAGGTGGCACTGGATTCGCTCTCCATCCTGCTGGACCTACAGCAACATGGACTGAGGCGCAGGAGGAGGCCCCGGGACCAGCACCAGGCGGCAGGAGAGCAGGCTGGCAGGCAGCAGCTGCCATCACCTCCCCCTTTACCCATCCCTCACACCTGCCTTCCCTCCCCAGTTGTTCACCCCTTTCACCCCACCTACCTTGTACCCGTACCCCACCCGTTTTGTATATTTGTACATAGTTTTAGTTGTTCTTTTATTCTTGTTATATTTGAAATATATATTTTGATATGAATACTGTGGTGGTCTCTGATTTGCAGCTGGCTATAGGTGCTCAGTTGCAGTGGTGTGCATGGCATCTGGGGTGCTATAGTCATGGGTGGGTGGGGTGTGTGTGTGTGTGTGTGTGTGTGTGTGTGTGTGTGTGTGTGTGTGTGTGGCGCATGGGGAGGTTTCTCTGGTGTGGGAGTGGCTTTCAGTCGGTGTGCCATGTGCTGCCACCCTGCTGGATGCTCATGGTGGGTTTGGCTTGTATGGTTATGTGGTACACGAGGTTGCAGTGTGACGGGGATGCTGGGATTCCTGCAGTGATGGTCACTTGGGGTCACAGTGCAGGGTGCGCTATGCACAAGGTGGGGACTGATGTACACTGGGGTGGTCCGCCCCCTTTGTGTGTCAGGCTCAGCTTGCCAGTGAGTGTGCTGGGGCAACATGGCCTGGCTGTGCTTTCTTTGCTTGTCCCCATGAGCCGGTGGATATTCTGCCCTTCCCCCAATTATGCTGTGCTTGGGGTGTGGGGGTGCATTGTTAGTTCTGCAGTGTGTTCCTGTGCCCATCTGTGGCATGGGTGGTGGGCCCCGTCTACCTCCCTGGTTGTGCAGTTCCATTGCTCTGCTGCTGGGGGGCTCCCTGCTTGCGCTATGGTGCCTCTGGACTGCTCAGCTGGGCTGCCCTTGTTGTGCTATAGCGCATTGTATCTGCTCAGCTTCCCCTTCCTGGTTGCGCTGTGGTGCAGGTTGTGCGATATTCAGACGTTGGCTGGTTGCGCAATTTGCCTGCTCCATGGTTGAATATCGCGTCTATTGCGCACGTGCGCAATGGACTTGTGCTTGCTCCTGCTATTGCGCACATTTTGGGCGCAGTTTGAATATCTGGGCCAGTGTGTTTATTTTACTTTTAATTAACTTTTCCCAACCTTTATAGCCAGCAAGCCCCACATACCCAATACTGACATTGTAGTGCACTACTAAGGGTGCTACACTGTTGAGGCTCTGGCCTTTGAATGTGGTATTAAACAGAGGTCCCTTCTAATCATCTCTGGTCACTGTCCAGGTGGAAATAAAAGATCCCATGGCACTTACACTATACTGCTGCATCTTCTATTTCATAGCAAGAAGCTTCAAATATCTTTATCTAGTCTGTAGCTTCAACAGGGCCCATAAAAATGTTTGTTCTGCTGTACGATCCTCAGTTTGGTTGGGAACGTACTGAATGAGTAACACCAGCTTCTTTGAAGATTCACCTGCACCTTCAGACCTCTTGCAACACTGTGGGGGCGATTCCAAGAAGGATATCGTAACTCACAGGCATATGAGAGTTGCAACATTCACCGCTACGCTGGGGACCCTGCGCGGTATTCTAAGAGCAGCAGGGTTCCAGCACCTATGACCTGCAGCAGGCGTAGGCTAGCACCATAGGCATGGTGCAATAGCCCTGCATGCCGCAAGTCATGGCCCGCTGCAAACTGTCCCCCGCAGAGCCACCCACCCCAGAACGCACCAGGGGGCATGGGGGGCTGGACAGGTGGCAAAGTTATCCATGGGGGCACTCAAACAAAGACCCCAGGGGTCCCTGACATTTTGGGGTGCACTTACGTGTTGGGAGGCACAGGGAGCATGGCGGGAACCATGCTGCAGTGCTGCAGAGTGCGCATCCATCGCTTGGCACAGACGGATGCCCCTTAGACCATCTCCATGATGGTCCAACTCCGCTGCACCAATGCGGCTTTCAGAACTGTGTAAGTGGGTTACAGCAGCTGCCCGTTTGGAATAGGGTGCAGTTGCTGCCCTAACCCATCCTTGCACCATGCCATTGTGGGTTGCAGCGTAGTGGGTGGTGTATCCCACATTTGGTGCAACTCGCATTCAGCATGGCGCAAGGCATCTTTCAGAATGCCAACTGGCGTTATGCCTGGCGTAAGATGTGTGTTGCACCATCAGGCAATGCGTAACTCCCCTTGTGCTGGCGTAATGCCTCTTAGAATCGGGCCTCGTGTGTTCACTGTCAAACTGGATATAGCCACTACCATGCAGCAGGAGGTGCAAACAAGATAAAGCCTAAGTCCCTTCCATTATTGTAAAACTGTGTTATACTGCCTGGTCGCAAATGAGATGTTCTTGGTAAAAGAGAATATGACTGCTATTTCAATGGATCAGGTCATATCAGTGGGTTAACTGTAGGAGTCTGTCACAGCAACTTGGGCCACCCTTGACCAGGAGTATTCGAATACTGTAACTACCTGCTCTGAAGCTCTGTGGTGGACGACCCTGTAGTGTTTCTGAAACTGCATCAGGTCATCTTGACAGGGTATTTCCAGCAGTTTATGGAGCCAGCCCTTGAGGAATAAGGTCACCTATTATTCCATCGGGTATGTCCAAAATCCTAAGGCTGTCTTTCCTAACTGGATTTTCCAATTTCCTTAACCCTGCTTGGAGATTTTCTTTCCCTAACAGAGTAGTGGAAGCCATTTCCATTCTCCTATTAGCACTGGAGACAACCACTTTCTGCACCTTTAAGGAGGTCTCAACTACAGATATTCAACCACAATGTAAGGGGTAAGAAAATCTAGTCACGGAAAGAAATAGCTTAAATCAAGAACTATGGCAGGAAGACACAAATCTTTTTGTTTCATGGCTCAGGTCCCTATCCCCCACCCCCACAACCAAAAAAATCTTTTTTTAAACTCTGCATATTTAAAATACTGCAGTTCTGTATGGGTGTACTTAAACATTACAGTTTGTTTCTGGCCCTGCATTTTTTAAACCTGTATGTAACTTCTACTGGACTATGATAACCTGTTGACTGCTGTTATCCTCCCTGGGACCCACAAGAAAACGAGATGCTGCATCTCATGGTGCTATCCTAGTTGGAATAATTATCAAATAATTCAGAAAGGGAGCCCTAGTACAATTCTGTAAGAGAGAGCCATAGTGCACTCAGCAGGGGCGCTTAGACACTTCCTTATCCTTATATTATATAGCCAGAATTAACTGCTGCATTAAATTACTTATACATATCAACTGACAAGTTTTCACTAGATCAGGCATGGGATAGGCATTAGCTAGTAATACAGAGGAGTATGAATAGATAGGCCATTGACAGAGCAAAGGCCGATGGCACATTCATAACGTAGAAAAAGAAATGGGCAGACTGGATGGGCCTTGCGGTTTTTATCTGCCATCACCTTCTATGTTTCTATATCTCAGTAACCTGTTCTTTGCTTCAAAGCAATACCACAGAATCAACAAAATGTGTCAGGTGGCGTGCTACCCTTTAAGGCAAATGAAAAGCTCAGAGTCAGACACGCAGTGAAACAAAGCAATGTACTACTGTTCCAAAAGACAGGATGGTGCTTTCACAAGGACACGTTGGTGTTGAGGTAAATAAACAGCAGGGGAATTAGCAAGCTTGAAATGCAGATTGTGTGCCCGGGTGTTAACTGCAAGAAGATCGGAGAGACACTACAGTTGTTCAGACTAATTGTCTGATGGTGTATTTTATGTTGTCTTCCTCTCCTTAAGCACGTTAGGTGCTAATGAAATGATGCAATGCAGCTTGCCTGTGTCTTTGTTGGCCAACATGGCACGCCCTGAACACTGTCTGGAATACAGTTTCTCTCAAGCAGTGAGGCTAGCCTCCTAGGGGAGGTCTCAACCTGCACTAAGGGAGGCGCAAGCAAGCCTGGTAAAGTACTGTACACAAATTAAAGAGAACCAAGCATTCTATTTCTTAACCCAAATAAGCCCCCCCCCCAAAAAAAAAAGTCAAGAATGCCCAGCCTCCTGTTGCGACACTAGAGAGAATAATCCTAATTTTCAGATGTAGCAGACTGAAGGGAAAGGATTTTATTTTGGCTCCCTACAGTTGGCAGCATGATTCTTCCACTATTGGTGCCCCCGCATTCAGACAGTTCATGACAACAGACTATGAAGAGCAATGCAGCACTCTCCAGACAAGTGGATTGGGGTGTCAGATTCTAAACCAACTGGTTAGGCAATACACGACTCAGAAAACAGATGATACAGATTAAAGGCTTAGTCCCCAAAAGCATGTAAAAAGGACAGCATAGTAATAGAATATATGCTGGTAGTCGGGAACCTCCTTAAACTAGGTGTAATCATCGATCTCATCGAGCTTTGGTAAAACAACAAGCTCTTATAGCAAGATAAGAAAAAGGTCCCATTACCTTGTAACAAGCTCATTTGCATACTAGGTACATTATATAGAACATTTCTATTGGTGTAAATGGTGGGCCGTTTGGACCAAGACCTTGGCACTTGCATCAAATATTGTGGTAAGTATTATACTGATCGTAGCCATTTGTTAGAACAATAGAACAAGTCATAAAATTGCTGATTGTGGCAGTATGCCTAATGGCAGTAGGTGGCGCTCTAAGACTACAAATATATAGTAAATCTGGCTAAATATGCTAAACATTGTAATTAGGGTTTACTGCTGTAGGTGATGCTCTAGGATCACAAATACATCTAATAATATGTCAGTAACTTACAGTGACAGTGTGTGAGTAAATACTAATATACTAACATACCAAAATGCCAGCAGACTAGGCCTATCAGTCTTTCGTGTCTACTCATTTGGTCAGCCCCCACCCTGGGAGCCGACTTTGCTGCCCCCCTCTCCCTCTCTGGCTTTTCCCTTCCCAGTCCCGGATATTCTCGCTGCACTGGTTTTTGCTTCCAGAACCCTTCCCTTATACCTGTCCCACACCCTCTTGAATCCCTCCACTGTCTCTGCCTCCACCAGCCCCCTGGGCAGCGCATTCCATGGCTTCACCGCCCTCTCAGTGAAGTAGCACCTCCTCCTTTATCCTCTGAATCTCCCCCCACCTCCAGCTTCCACCCATGTCCTCTAGTTGCCCCCCCTTCCTTCGGAGCACCCTGACTGTTCCTCCCTATTTACCTCCTTCATGTACCTGAAGACCTCTATCTTGTCCCCCCGGTCCCTTCTCTCTTCCAATGTGTACATATTTAGCTCTTTGAGCCTCTCCCCATAGGTCCTATCCCCCAAGCCCCAAATCATTTTGGTTGCCCTGCTCTGGACCCTCTCCAGGAGTTCAATATTCCTCTTTAAATGTGGCCTCCAAAACTGCACGCAGCACTCGAGGTGCAGCCTCACCAAGCAGTTATACAGAGGGAGTATCACTTCCCTCCTTCTGGAGGTGATTCCCCTAGCGATGCATGTAAGCATCCTGTTGGCCTTTGCCGCTACCCTCCTACAAGTCTCCGAGTTGTTCATCTCGACATCCACCACCACCCCAGGTCCCTGTCAGCCATCGAGACTTGTAACATCCCCAGGGTGTACACCTGCTCTGGGTTTCTGGGTCACAGGTGCAGTACCTTGCATTTCCCAGCACTAAACTTCAGCATCCACTTTCTAGACCACCTTTCCAGAGCCTCCAGGTCCCCCTGTAGGGCCACCCTCCCTCCTCCCCATCCACCACCATCCCCAGTTTTGAGTCATCCACAAAGAGACTCATCTTACTCCTGATACCCTTCCTTATGTAGAGATGTAAGCGTTGAACAGGAGGGGCCCAAGGACCGATTCCTGAGGGACTCCACTAATGACCCTCCTTGGGGATGAGACTATCCCACCAACCATGACCCTCTGGGTCCAGTCCTGGAGCCAACTGCCTATCCATCTGATCATCTGGTTTCCCACCCCCACTTCTCCCAGCTTATCCAACAGGCCCCAGTGAGGAACAGAGTCAAATGCCTTGCTGAAGTCAAGAAAGTAGGGACATCCACTGGTCTACCCAGGTCCAAGGCACTCATCACCGAGTCATAGAACTCCACAAGGTTTGTCTGACACAATCTCCTCAGGACGAATCCATGCTGTCTATTGTCCAGGCACCCCCAACTTTTCCAGGTCGCCCGCCCCCAGTCTCTCCTTGACAATGCCCTCCATCACCTTGCCCACCACCGATGTCAGGCCAACGGACCTGTAGTTCCCTGCCACCTCCCTTGATCCCCCCTTGTGGATAGGCACTATATGCACCACCTTCCAATCCTGGGGCACCCACCCTCAGAGAGATGCTGAAGAGCTCTGCCAGGGGTTTCGGCAGGACATCCGCCAGTTCCTTCAGCACTCTGGGATGTAATTTATCCGGCCCTGGTGCTTTCTCCATCTTAAGGGACCTGAGGGCTTCCCTCACTCTCTCTGCCATGATATCCACTGCCACTACCTCATCCCGCTGCTTTGCCTTCCCACCTGCCAGTGATGCCCCCCCCCCGACCTGCGGATCAGTAAGGGTCTCCCCCTACTCAGTTTCACCATCTCTTCCCATGTATGATGCAGCCCCCCCATTTTCCTTGGTGAAAACTGAGGCAAAGTACTCATTTAGTACCTCAGCCTGCTCCCCCGGGTCTTGTGCCCATCCCTCCCCTGTTTTAATCCTGCTAATCTGCCCCTTCACCCTTCAATTTTCCCCAATGTATCTAAAGAAACCCCTTGTTCCCTCTCCTAATTTCCCTGGCCAGGTTCTGCTCCTTCCTTGCCTTAGCCTTCCTCATCACCCTAATGGCCCTTCTGGCCATCAGCTCGTATCATGGCAAATAACAGTAACTTATAGCTAGATAATAGTTTGTCAATAAATCATAGCTAAATATAAGTAAATACTACTATACCTTATACTAAATGCTAACTACATATAACAGTCCATGTCAGGGACCAAATCATGACATCATCATAGGAACTGTAGATCAGGCAGGTCTACATCCCCCAACTGACTGAATAATGAGGCAACAATAAATTGGTAAGTAGGTTACAGTCTGGCAGAATGGGTAGCATATTGAAATTTCAGTTGAATTTCAGTGTTTTACAAAGGCAAAACATGGCAGAAATAAGAACGACAATTAAAATTACTTGAATAACCACAAAAAGATTTGAATGTAAGCTCCAACCAAGTTTTTGACAAAGTTGTGCTCAGGTCTTTGGCATGAAACAGTGGATTAAGAGATTCTTTGGCTTTATTAACTGTGTCACAAATACGAAAAAGATTTGTTTCTTTTCTTTGCAATAATTTTCTGATGTGTAGTGTGGGTAATGTGTACATTACACTGAGGTAAACATTGCTTTACATCCTTTAGATAGTTTGGGTCACTAACTATGTAATCTTGTTCCAGGGTGGCATCGTACACAAAAGTTCCATAGGAAAAGGCCTTGTATTGGTTACAACACAGTATTGCCCTTCGGAACTGTAGGTCACACAAACTTCAGGAAGTTGCCACTTGGTAAGCTGGATAAGGCAGGTTACTGAGGCATTGGTCAGTTGGCTGGTAAGACGTTGTCCATCTGCTGTTGAGGCAAAGTTGACATTCTTGACTGAAGAATCTGTAACACTGACAATGTCTTTAGCAGTGTCGTTTCCATTTCAGTCTTTATCAAACATATATGACCAGTCCATAAATTTAGGTGAGTAACCACAAACTGGCATGGTCACATCATATCGGCACAAATAATGGTAGCCCCATTTTGCACAGCTGTCAGTATGTGGGGCAGCCCAGGCAAAGATGAAAACCCAACAAAGAAGGCAAATTGATTCGTTCTCGAAAGAGATCTTCTTCTAATGTCCCACCAAGTTGATTGTAGAAAGCTTGTCAAAAACTGACGAGTCGTCAAATGAAAGTAGGGAAACTGTGAATGTAACATACATAGTCTCTCTAATAGCACACTAGCCTGGGGACTATAATGGCCCGCGATTTGGATGAGGAATCACATAGCCCAAGTTCCGTGCAGTGGCCAAAGAAAAGGACACTGTCCTATCTATGCACTTTGTAGTACACGATAAGGTTTTACAGGAGGGACAATACCATTTTGCCGTACATTTACCATTAATAAGATCCGGGATCCTCCCAGATTCCAATCCAGAAGACATTTGTAACTGGTTATTGCAAAATTACCATAAGCAAAACATAGGATTTCCCTGCCTATGTGTTGCTCTCTAGCTTCTTTATTCAAGTGTATCAACCGAATAAGTTTGTGTCTAGTTTGACTAAACATGTGCAATATCATGCATTCTATATGTTGTAAATCTTTCTTCTTGTGCAATACCTGCAGTAGCATGGGCTATATCACAACTTGGTCCAACTTTGTATTGCAATATGTTGCACGTCTCAATTTTTGTTAAATCGGCACGGTTCCAAATTGACATTCCTGAGCCAAACACACCTGTAGCAGATCCTAGAACACCTGCTGCGCCACCCATACCCAAACTTCTCTTTTGTTGTTTTGGCCTGAACACCCCTCGGTGTTCAGTTGAGTGGGGCCCAGCTACAGGATCTTGTGCACATGCCTGATATGCTGCCATTATATCCAACATCGTAATAACATCAGACTTAAGAACATTAGGACTTGAACAATGACTAAACTCTGCCATGTTCCAGTTGGTAAGGTTTAAAACAACAGGTACATGCATAAATTGTACTTTGTAAGAGTCCCAGGGGCAGAAGTAGCTGACAGGCCGCTGAGTGGACCTGATTCCAATTCTGGGCACTGTGGAGGATATTCTGTTGAAACCAGTGGAATAACAAACAAAAAGAGTGTCTGATTCAGTAGTGTGAGCAGAACGAAGTTTGCGTATGGTGGTGGTGAAGAAACGTGTACAAAAGTCAGAATTCATTGTAGCTGTGAGGTTGTAAAGTCCAAAGTTCTGCTGGGTAACTTGGTGTATGCTTAAAGTTCCATTAGGGGAAATACGAGTGTTAAGCCAGCCTTGAAAAGTTCCTTTGGCAAGGCGGGCTACTGGGATTTGCTTTCCAATAGAGTCAATGACTTTCCATTCAATTTGTAAATTTGATTGGTCTAGTGACACCACCATGGCTTCAAGATGGGTGTCTTTTCCATCTTGAACAGTGATGTGGGTAGACGGAAGGGTAATAGCTACTCCTGGAAGTGAGGAAAGGGGTTAAGAGGCTAAAGGTAAGTAATCTGGATCCCAAGGTTCCAGAACCCGAAGGACAGATCGAACATTCCTCTGGTACTCATCTTGGAATGGAAGGTCTGGTTCTGTCACGACTGCCCTCGTGCCAGAGAGAAGTAGACATATCAGAATCATCATTCAAAGGATTTTTTTATTTCTGAAATATCAAAAAATAACAAAAGATAAACAAACAGATCTCCCTCCCCTGGCCAGGGGAAGGAGCATTAAAGGAGAACTAATCATCTCTATACAGGTTCAGCCGATTGGCATGAAACCATTTTTCAGTGGGCTTTTTCTTAGGAAATTGTATTCGAACTTGACAGACAGCAGGGCTCAATTTGCTGATAATCTCAAAGGGGCCTGCCCATCTGTTTGCAAATAGGTGGGCCTCCGTGAAGAATTTAAGTACCATTACTTGATCACCTATTTGAAAGTCAACTTTTTACATTTTAATCAAAGTACATTTTGGATCTGTTGGGCATGGCCCAGGTTTCTTGCAGCATAGAGGTGGATCTGTAGAAGACTATCTTTCAATTGTGCAACATAAGTGTCTGCCGACACTCTGTCTGCATTTTGGGGGGGGGGGGTGTTCAGATCAATCCACAGATGTTCTGGTAGTCTTATTTGTCTGTCGGTCATCACCTCGAAGGGTGTATACCTGGTAGATGTAGATGTAGATGGGGTAGTTCTAATTGCCATTAGAAGTAAGGGCAACAGAGTATCCCAACTTTTAGGATTTTCTTCTACAGACTTACACAACATTACTTTTATTTGTCCGTTGGCTCTCTCTACCGGTCCTGAAGACTGAGGATGGCATGATACGTGAAACATTTGGCTAACTCCTAATATCACCAAACATTCCTGTATTAAATATCCTGTGAAAGTGGTCCCTTGGTCAGAGTCTACTTTGAGAGGCAGGCCCCCACCTAGTGAATACCTGCTCCACCAGAATTTTAGCTGTGGCCTTTATCGTGGCTGCTTTACATGGGTGGGCCTCCACTCATTAAGAGAAGAGGTCAGTGATTACAAGTACATACTTGTTGTGGCTGTTTGTATTAGGCAAGGGCCTAATGAAATCAATTTGAATTGCATTCCAAAAGTCTTTTTGCCTCTCTCTGAGGGAGCAGTTCAGTATTTTACTTGCCACATATTGGGTTGTTTTGAGCCCAGGTAATGCAGTGATCCATGTAATGCTGGATATCTTTTGCCATACCAAGCCACCACCCTACAATTTTCATTCTTTGTAAGGTCTCATCCACCCCCTTGGTGTCCACTCGATGAGGCGTCACGGATTTGATGGATAATTTTGATTGGAATGCTTTAAGAATTACTCAAAGTTTTCGATTCTCTTCATGGAGGAGGACCAGTTTCTGATCCTGTGAGAGAGATAAGTTTGTCAGAATATCTTCTGAATGGGCTGTTTACAGGCATTTCCTTTTCTGTACTTTTTGAGAGGTATTCATATACCTTCATCTCTGGACCTCTTTGGTCCTCTTATGGGCTGCCACTGGGTGTGGCACAGTGACAGGTGGAGGAGGCATTCTCCACACCTCCCCCCCCTTGAGCGCCATCTTTAACAAAAGTATCTGCTCAATCGTTTTGATCATGGAAGGGTTCAGTTTTATGAGTAGACCTTTACTTTGTGTATGTACAGATTGAATATCAGTTGGTCAGCACAGTTGACAAAATAAAGGAAAAGTTTCCTATATTTGACAGGAGTGCCTTCTGAAGAGGAAAACTCATGGGCCTTCCAAAAAGGAAGGAACTCTGTTAGGGAACTGAGAAGAATCAGAAAAGATGATGGTATCCTCTTCTCCTTGGCCATGGTTGATTTCCAGGGCATAGGCAACCGCTGCAAGTTTGGCATATTGTGAAGATAGGATGATACACTTCCTTGACACCTCAAAGGTTTCCCCTGCTGGAGAAGTGAACAGGATCCCAAATCCTGCAACTTGTTCTTCCCCACTGTATGAGGTAGATCCATCTGTGAAGACATGGCATAAAGCAGTGTCTGTTATGTTGCTTTCTGTGGCAGGTTGGGTGGCACTAGGCCACACTCATGTGGATCTCCTTGATAAAGGAGGCCATGTGCCAAAATGTAGGGCACTTTGGCAGAAAGTACAGTGATGTCTCTATCCTGTAGCAGGAGAGACCAATGGGTGAGTCCGGTGTTGGACACATTACTATCCTTGATCCTGTCTGTTAACAGGAAGTTGTTAGGAGTGTGGTTGGCGTACGATATGACAGGGTAAAACCCTGTGAGGTGGGCAAAACATTTGATAGCCCAAAAGACTGCCAACAGATTCCTTTCACAAAAACAGTACTTTTGTTCCTCAAGGGAGAGTGTCTTTGATGCACAGGCAATAGGCCTGAGGATGCCATTTGCCTTTTGTGCCAGGACTGCTGACATTCCTAACTCAGAGGAGGCAGTTTCCAAATGGAATGGGAGTCCTGGGTTAGGGTTGTCCAATTCTGAAGCAGAGGCCAAAGCCTTTTTCAAAAAAGTGACCGCAGTTATGTGTTCAGGTACCCATTGCCAGGGGATAGCTTTCTTCAGAAGCTCATACAGTGGAGAGGCGTTTTGTGCAAAATTTCATATGAAGTCCCTGGAATAGTTGACCAGTCCCAGGAAACCTCAGAGTTGCCACACTGGTAGGCAGTGGCAAGTCTTGAATGCCTTGATCCTTGTCCAAGGCCGGGCTGCTGCCCTCTGCTGTGATGCAAAGGCCCACAAAAGAAACTTCTGGGAGGCACAGTTGTACTTTTGCAGGATTGCACTTGATACCTACCCTCTGTAGAAGTGTCAGGAGCTCATCCAGCACCTCCAGATGTTTCTCTACATTTTTTGTGGCCAAGAGCAGGTCATCCACATATTGGAGGAGGCATTCTGGTGTGGAGAAGCCACAGACTGCATCTCTCATGTGGATATGGAATATGGACGGGCTGCTGTGGAATCCCTGTGGGGAGGCAGTTCCACGTGTATCAACGTCCTTCAAATGTGAAGGCAAACTAGAATTACCTCTCAGGGGCCAGTGGGAGTGACCAGAAACCACTGGAAATGTCCAATGTGCTGAACCACTTGTGTTCCGGCTTTAGGAGTTTTAGCACATCTGGAGCAGATGCCACTCTGGGTGCACAACTAGGGGTGACTCGATTAATTCTTCTGTAGTCAATGATATGCCTCCAGCTATTGTTGGGCTTTTTCACAGGCCAGATGGGAGAGCTGACTGTAGATACACAAGGCCTAATGATCCCTTGTTTTGTAAGGGGAGTCAACAGTGGCCCTATGTGAGGGAACTGCTCTGTTGGAAAAGGGTGCTGTCTTTGGCATGTTGGCTCCTCACCAATGATCTGTACGAGTGTCCATTTTCCCCACAAATCATGCTAGTTCTTGGCAAAAGCTTTCTGACGCTCCACCAAAATGGGCCTCAACTGAGGAAAAAGCTTGTAGTGTTGGAGCATGAGGATGATGTCATACTCCATGCTGTTGGGCCTTACTGCTGCAAACCACGTGCAAGTCAGAAATCCAAAGTATGTGGTGTTGGCCAGGCATTTGGAATAATAGTCTGCTGGCTAAATCTATTATGCAGCTGTAGCATCTGAGAAAATCAATTCCCAACATGCTTTGGTGATGATATCATACCATGAGGTCGAATCGGTGTTCAACTTCTAAAATACCAATAGTGACTAGTATGGGTTTGGACCAGTACGTTGTGATTATGGTCCCTTTGAAGGTGCAGGCAGAGTTTGCTCTTCCTGTTGACCAGCTGGATAGCTGAGGTTCTTCTTGATGTAGTACTGAAACAGCGGCGCCCATATTTAGAAGCAGTTCAAGCTGGTGGCCCCCAAACCAGTGCTTCTATGCATGGATGGCCAGAATCAGTCACCAGGGTGGTGATGACATGAACTAGGGCCTGACACCTGACCATTCGTCTTGTTTAGATTGGGGGTTGGGATCAACTGCCATAAGCATCCGTGTTGCTTCAGGGTATGGGGATTTGGCCTGTTAACTCCCATCGGGCTCTTCCTGCAATGGGTGTGCAGATGGGAAGGCAGCTATTGGCCTTACCAGAAGGGCCGTTGTAAGGGACTGGACCTTGGACTTCCATTACTGTAGCTGATTATTCTCTTTGGCAAGATCTTTACACGAAGGGCCAGACCATTTTTTGTTTCTGTTGTTCCCCTTGTACTTCTGGTTTTGCTTTTGCCAATATTGTTGTAGATTCTTGTTTGAGCCTCCCTGCTTTTGGTAAGAGGGCCCATCCTGTTGGAAATCTTTTATTTCCCCTCCATCATGTACTGGGTAGATGGTTCAGTGCTGCTCTGCACCACGGCCACCTTGGCCTTGGAACCTGAAGCCAGGTCCCACGCATACAGCTGGTATGCACACTCCACTCTGACCATGATGACAGCAAAGGTATCAGTTGTCAAATATACCATCGCTTCAACTTTTTATCACAATGCAGGCTGCAGATTTTCCAAAAAACAAACTTTTGTACTCAACTGAATTTTGCCCTGCAGCCTCATCAGCCAAATCTTTGCCTGCTTGGTATGTAAGCCACAATCTACTGTGGTACATGGCTGGGGTTTCTTTGGCATTCTGCTTTACCTTCTGGGCTAGCATGATGCCAACCTGGTTGGAATTTTGCGCCGCCAGGAGACTGGCAGCAACTACGTCCAATTCAGCCTTTTCATCATTGTGGACAGTTTCTGGCAGTTCAGCCCACAATGTAGGGTCTACAGTTTGCTTCAAAACCTGTACGCTATGCTCAGGTGGAAGGCTGAACATTTCACACTGCCTCTGCACTCTTTCCAAATGGCAACTGAGATTGTCGCCGGGGCGGTAGGAAACAACATGCGGCCTGTTTCCTCTACAATGCTCTGGATGGCATGGGACTACTGGCAAAATGTTTGTGGTGGTTGCTGGATGTTGCAAGTGCATGGTTCTGACAACTGCTTCGGCCATGGCAGTGGTCACGCCCTGAAGGAGTCGCTGCTTTGTGACCTCATCCTGTAACAAGTCAGCCACTGGTTGCTGGACTACTTCGGAACGAGACTCAGGAACTCCAGCCTTTTTGACCACTTGTTCAATCATTACTTCAATCTCTCCCGTCTTGTTTTGTCAAGACAGCCACCAGAGGTGGGTGAGGTCTCAGCCCCCCTCCGGTGTCCCAAGGACCGCCATCTTCGATGGGGTCTGAGTCATCAATCTCGTCATCCTACGGTAATGCCAGATCAATGGGCAGTACATATGGCAAAGTTTTCACATGACCTTGGAGCTTGAACTTGCATTACATTTAGAATGATCTGTTCTGTTCCTACATTGTCCTTGGCTAACATGATTCTGCTAAAAAAAAAAAAAAACGCAGTGCTCACTTCGCGTTTTTCCCTGAGCTCCCTTTCCAAGCTATCTTGACATTTCGCTAACACCTCCTCCATTTTGACACATTCGTTCTGCATTGTATTTTTTTGCTTCAGTCAACCATTCAATTGCAATACATGTGTCTTATCCTGCTGTAACCTTTCACAATCCTCAACCTTACAAGTTATCTGTCTTTATCTTGTACAGTACAATGTATTTTATTATTAGACTCACTTTTGAGCCTTCCAACCTCTTTTTCCAACTCCTTCCACTGTTTGCCCATCTCTTTGGAGTTGGAGCCCAACTCCTCTTTCAGAGCTAGGACCTCCGATTCCACTACCTGAAGTGCAGCATACAGAGTGGCAACTATCATTTCCTTTTGGTCCTGCTTCTTTTTAACCATATGTTTGGTCTCCAAATACACATACTATATCAGGTGACTGTGAGCTTTCGCGTCCAGCATGAAATCCCATCCGACCTCCATGAGAGGTTAGAAAATTTGACATATCCAATTTGAGGTTAGTGCTTATGGCCATTTTGAAGGATCCCCCTATTCCTGCACTAGCTAAGAACCCAAGGTGTACTGATCCACCCTATGCTCCGCACCTAGGCAGTTTACAAGTTTCAGGATATAGTTTCCACAGCCCGGAGTTGCTAGTAAACGAGAGGCATAGGTTCGAGTCCCTTCGTGATTCTTTCTTCTGTTCTGAGCAGGGGGCTATGAGTTAGACCATATTGATCGAACAGATGGGTGCAGATCTACCCTGTGCGTTCCCCTCATCTGTTCCCATTAACCATGCTCCAGTCTGCCTTGACTGTTCGGTTCAGACCGAACTGATCGGTGCCATGGTCGCCATTTGTTAAGATTCTAAACCAATTAGTCAGGCAATACATGACTCAGAAGACAGATGGTACGCACTAAAGACTTATTGCCCAAAAGCATGTAAAAATGACAGCATAACAATACAATACCTGCTGGGAGTCAGGATCCCCCTTACGCCAGGTGTAATCATTGATCTCATTGAGCTTTGGTAAACAACAAGCTCTTACAGTACGATAAGAAAAAGGTCCTGTTACCTTGTAACAGACTCATTTGCGTACTAGGTATGTTATACAGAACATTTCTATTGCTGCAAACGGTGGACCGCTCAGACCAAGACCTTGGCACTTGCATCATATAATATGATGAGTATTATGCTGATTATAGCGATGTTAGAATAAAGTAAGTCATAAAATATGCTGATTATGGCAGTGGGCCTAATGGCTGTAAGTAGCACTGCAAGGCCACAAATATATCGTAAATCTGGCTAAATATGTTAAACATTATAATTATGGCTTATTGCTATAGGTGGTGCCTAGAACCATAAATATATCTAATAGTATGTCAGTAAATCACAGTAACACAGTGTGTGAGTAAATAATGGCTAAATAACAGTAATGTATGGCTAAATAATAGTTTGTCAGTAAATCATGGCTAAATATAAGTATATATTATTATACCCCGTCTGGAGTACTGCGTGAAGTTTTGGAGACCTCATCTATGCAAGGACACAGACAGGATGAAAGCAGTCCAGAGGAGGGCAACTAAAATGGTGCAGGGTCTACATCAGAAACCATATGAAGAGAGACTGGGAGAGCTTAATATGGATACCCTTGATGAAAGGAGGGACAGGGGGACATAATAGAAACTTTTAAGTACCTCAAGGGAATCAACAAAGTCCAGGAGGGTAGCATCTTTCAGAAAGAGAGATGTGTAAGAATAAGTGGATACAATTTAAAGTTAGAGGGGGGATGGCTCAGAGGTAATGTGAGGAAATAATTTTTCATGGAGAGAGTGGTGGACACATGGAACCGCCTTCCTGGAGAGGTTGTGGGGTCTAAAACAGTGGGGGAATTCAAACATGCATGGGACAGACATAAGGCAATTATAGTGGGGGGGGTTGCAGGAAGTAGGCTGTTGGTTAACTAGAATCTGCAGCTTATCCAATAGGTAGGGAAATGGGCAGACTGGGTGGGCCAAGTAGTCCTTATCTGCTGTCAGAGTCTATGTTTCTATGTTTCTAAATACTAACCATATATAAAAATAGTCCATGTCGGGGACCAGATCATGACATCATCACAGAAGCTGTAGATCAGGCAAGTCTACAGGGGGTGTCTTAACGAAACATCCTCACTCATAGATCCAAATGCAGCTGTTGCAACTAACCTGCACACACTGGTATTACTGTTTTCTCCTTAAAAGTGTGTGTCACGTACTCTGTACTAGCTTGAACTTTGACTACCACTGCTTACTGCTGACTATGCTCCCTTGGCACTGCTGTTACTTGGATTTGCTGTTACTTGTATCTGACTATGCTCCTCTGGAGCTGCCGATTACTGTACAGTCCTGGTAAATTTTCTGCATATCCTGTGCTTGTCCTTGACATGGAACCTTTGTATAAGAGCACATGTGCTCAAAGGTGTTATCTGAATGCTTAAATAAATAACTCATTATTACCTGGAGACACTTTCTGAAGTCCGAACTTTTCACTGCTTAACCTTGATACAAAATTGCTACCCAGGCATAATTAAGTTAATATTTTAGTCTGCCATTTGTTGAAAAATCCAAGCCAGTGATCATGTCATTTATTTGTGATGTGACCTATGAAGGTACATTGATCTGTGATAGGTTATTTCCATGTGTGTGTGTGTGTGTGTGTGTGTGTGTGTGTGTGTGTGTGTGTGTGAGAGAGAGAGAGAATGTGTGAAGAGGGGTTACATGGACCTGTTTTACTGACAGGTAGAATGCTGGCCAAGACACACTGGGGAAAAAGCCTGCACTCTCATGATTCATGTCATGAGATCTTTAAACTTTCACAGCTGGGCAAAAGGGACGTGGTTCAATGCCTCATCCAAAGGATGGTACCTCAAACACTGCAGCACCCCCTTAATGCAGCCTACAGTTTCAGCACTGGGTATTAGCAAAAGGTCCTGGTATGGGACTAGAACCCAAGACCTTCTGATATTCTGCACCCAAAGGCAAGTGTGCTGCCTACTAAGCCATTGACATTAACTTTTCAGTTGAGCAGTGGATTACTGTCCTTCCATAAGGGATAGATTCCAGCATGCTTTAAATGCTGGAAAAGGGCAATGTAACCATATTACATTGCATCCCACTAACCAGAACTACCATCCACTTACAGTAATGCTGACACTCTCAAACACCGAGAAGTCACTACGTACTTGATGGAGCACATACTCAAATGTAACATGCTACCCAGTGCAGTGTCAGGTTTTAGTTCCACCTGCACAGCTCTCCTTAAGGCAACAAATGATCTGTCTGCCCCTGACATGACACCATACTGGAGCAATCATGTATTCATTTTAAAGTTTTACCAGGAGAGACATATTGAGTTGATAAAAGCTTGTTTCCAGGCTGGCTCCATGGTGCTGAGTGGTGGGGCACCCACTTGGCACACTAGCAACACAGGTTCAAGCCCCAAGGCCAGGATGTCAGGAATGGAGGCCAGCATAGAGCAGGGATTTATTTAACTCCAAAAATTGATTAGTGTTTTGCTCATAAAAGTGCTAAAACATTGTGAAAATGCATAGCACTTGCCTCACTGTGTTTAACAAACATAACACTTCTAGAAAACCTATATAAATACTTTCTGTACAGTTAGCATTGTCCCAAGAAAAAAACTGCTAATTATTTAAAACCCTGATAGAGGGTGGCAGAGCATCCGTGCTGATGTTCTGCTCCCAGGGGAGAGTTCTGCAGAGCACTGCTCAGACAGCAACAGCTGGTAGTGTGCTCAGCCTTGCCAACATGGGTGACCACACATCAGCTGGCTCTACCTCCAGGGCATCACCATAGGGTTGTTGAGATGGGCCCAGAAAATAGCAACTAGCAATTTGTCTTGGCCTGCTGGATAATGGCTGCCTAGTCTTCCCATGCCACAGTCCCCCCCAGCGCACCGCTCTGCCCTCACCCAGCCCTGCATACCTCAGAGGACCCTCCCAGGAACATTACTACCCTCCTCTCACCCAGGGGAGCATCAGGGATAGGACGGACCCTCCAAAGATGCAGGGACAGCCTGGGGAGCAAAGTGGCAGTGAAGGGTGAGGCTGATGGGCAGAAAGGGATGTTGAACAACCAGTAGTGGGAGGTCGGTGGGGTGTAGGTGAAAAAACTTTTTCCTGATGCATCCTGGGGATGAGAGAAGAAAGGGAGAGTACAACAAAGTACAAAAATACAAAAAACAATACACACACTAATATGCAAGTAGCCCCAACAACATGAACAATTGTGCAGGTAATGCTCTGGGTCGTAAATATACAATAATACATGGGGTGGCGTGTATAATGAGAATTTTTACACAAACCCAAAGTGTTGGATGCTACATAAATCCTGACAGCAAAGCTAGAGAGCTTTATTTAAGCATCCAACATCGAAGGTGTTTGTAAAATTTGATTTTTACACATCACCCCAAGTTTTATTTTATATAATTGCTAGGGAGTATTTCCTCCACTGCAGCAGTTCATTAAAAAGTAACAGTCTGAGCCGGTCTGGTGGTGCTGAGGGCTGAGGCGCTGGACACCACACTCGTGCCATGCTAACAACCTGAGTTCAGGAATGGTATCTGGTTGCTCAGGAGTCGGGGGTGGGTGGGGAAGATCAAGTGTCCGCGAAGACAGCTCTCCTTACCCAGGGAGGGGGGTTAGCGCAGCATGCTGTTGCCTGACACCCAGCGGTGGCTGGGTGTCAGCACAGGCATGCTGCCAGAATGGGGAGGGCCCATGTTCAGGGTGTAAGGCTGCCTCCATGGAGATGGAGACAAGCCACTCCACCCATTGCATGATCTGGGGAAGAAATCGGAAAAATGGAGCTGGCAGGCTCCATGATGGCCAACTGCCTCCACGGGACGGAGAGATAGGCAGTCGCCTGCCAGCTCTGCCAAAAAAAAAAAAAAATACAAATAAACATAAAAAAATAAAATATATACTTTTTTATATATATATATAAAAAAGTAAGTTTGGCCAGTATGTGGAGCTGGTCTTTAGTATTAAGGCAGTTTGTTGTTTAACCCTACCCAGTATGAGAGGATGTGTTTTGTCATTAAGAGAGTTATCCCCCCCCAAAAAAAAAACACATAAAAATGTAGTAGGCTGCAGTCCCTGAGGTCGATACCCGAGCAACAGCATTGGGGATCAGAGGGCAGAGCCTGCTACAGCGACGACTGCCACATGTTCATGGTCCGTGATCATTTGATCATGACTCCAGGAAGGACAGCAACCAGAAAAGAGAGTAAATACTGTATGTGAAGAGAAAATATTAAAATATCGTTAAAAATCTACCATCACTGCTGTGTGTCAGGTAGGCGGCGGTTACTTGGTATCTCCGGTGGCAGTTACTTCACGGATCACCTGGGTACAAATGACATTGAGGGAAATAGCGAGCTAGAGATACAGGCAAGATTCGGGGAGCTTGCCAGGGTCTGTCATGACATAGGATGCACAGTTTCCTTCTCAGAAATCCTGCCAGTGCCAAGGGCTAGTGGGGAACACAAAAGGAAGATTAGGGAGATAAACCAGTGGCTCAGGGAGTGGTGTGAGGCCAGAGGGTATGGGTTGATGGGGTTGGGGGAGACCTGGGAGGATAAGGAGCTGTATGCTGAGATAGACTCCATCTCAATTTGGAGGAATCCTAAGTTGAAAATAGAGGGTTCATTGGTGAAAAGTGGGTTTAAACTTGTGAAGGGGGAGGATGGGAGAAAAAGGCTGTCAAGGGGTGCCGATAAAGGAGGGACTCTGTCTCCACCCTCCTGGGGAGCTGGAGGATTGCGGAGAAAAGGCCGACTGGAAGCTGCGAGACCAGGGAAAACAGAATCCCCATGGGAACACGAGCAGGGAAATGGAACTACAGGAACAGGTGGAAAGGTAGTCCTGCTAAATGCCAGGAGCTGGGCAATAAAATGCCTGAGCTCCAGGCGATGCTAACTGAGGGACAGTGGATGTGGCAGGGTCACTGAGACTTGGGCCACTGCAGGACACGACTGGGACCTGAACCTGGAGGGTTACACTATGTTCAGGAAGGACAGGGGAGGGAAGGGAGGAGGGTAGCAATGATAGTCAAAAACTGCATTGGCATAGGGGAGTAGAGGAGGCGGAGGGAACCGTGGAGGCGATTTGGGTCACCTTGATAACAAGGGGGGCAAGAGAGCAAACATAGGAGTGGTGTATAGAACCCCTGCCCTGGGCGGAGGGCTGGAGACAGTCTGGTGGCAGACGAATGGGAGACACTGCAGACTGGGCAGAGGAACAGTGGTGGTGTTGGGGACTTAAACATGCCAGGAACAGACTGGGAGACTATGACATCCTCTGTGACCAGGAACAGAGGTGTTGGATGTCTTTCAAGACGCGTTCCCTAACTCAGCAGGTGAGGGAACCGACCAGGGAGGCGCGGGTACTGGATGTGGTCCCGGCAGACAGTGACCAGATTGGGGTCTGGAGGTAAGGAACCCATTGGCGGGGAGTGACCATGCCACAGTCTGGTTCTGCCTGGACCTAGGAGGGGTAGAAGGCTGCACAAAGATGGAAGTAACTGACTTCAGGGGCGGATTTTAAGGAAATGGGAAGGATCCTTAAGGAGCATTTGGATGGGATTGGGTCAGACATGGGCGCTGATAGTAGGTGGGAAATCATCAGGAGAGTGGTGCAGGATGCTACCAGCACCTGTACAAGAGTAAAGGCAATGCGGTGGGGCCCAAAACCCTGCTGGTGGACCAGGGAGGTCCAGCAGGTGGTGGGAAAGAAGGCAGCCTATAAGCAATTCAAGTGCTCAAGGAGTGAAAGGGATCGAGGGGATGCAGAGCTGATGGCTAGAAGGGCCACTAGGGTGGTGAGGGCGAAGGCAAGAAGAGCAGAACCTGGCCAGGGAAATTAGGAGAGGGAACAAGGGTTCTTTAGATATACTGGGGAAAACGAAGGGTGAAGGGCAGATTAGCAGGATTAAATCAGGGAGAGATGGGCACAAGACCCGGGGAGCAGGCTGGGTACTAAATGAGTACTTCACCTCAGTTTCACCAAGGAAAATGGGGGTGCTGCATCATACATGAGAGGAGACAGAGATACTGAGGGGGGGGGACCCTTACCGTTCGGTGGGTCTGGGGAGAGGGGAAGGCATCACTGGCAGGAGGGGGGAGGGCTAAGCAGGGAGAAGAGGAACCGGAAGTGGAAATCACAGCAGAGAGAGTGAGGGAAGCCCTCAGCTCCCTTAAGATGGGGAAAGCACCGGGGCTGAATAAATTACATCCCAGAGTGCTGAAGGAACTTGCGGATGTCCTGGCGAAACCACTTACGGACCTTTTCACCATCTCTCTGAGGACAGGGTGGGTGCCCCAGGACTGGAAGGTGGTGCATATAGTGCCTATCCATAAGGGGGGATCAAGGGAGGTGGCAGGGAACTACAGGCCTGTCAGCCTGACATCAGCGGTGGGCAAGGTGATGGAGGGCATTGTCAAGGAGAGGCTGGGGGGGACCTGGATAAGTCAGGGTGCCTGGATGATAGACAGCATGGATTCATCCCGGGGAAATCGTGTCAGACAAACCTGGTGGAGTTCTATGACTGGGTGACGAGTGCCTTGGACCTGGGTAGACCAGTGGATGTCCTCTTTCTAGACTTCAGCAAGGCATTTGACTCTGTTCCTCACGTGGGCCTGTTGGATAAGCTGGGAGAAATGGGGGTGGGGAACCAGATGATCAGATGGATAGGCAATTGGCTCCAGGACCGGACCCAGAGGGTCGTAGTTGGCGGATAGTCTCATCCCCAAGGAGGGTCATTAGTGGGGTCCCACAGGGATCAGTCCTTGGGCCCCTTCTGTTCAACGCCTACGTCTCTGACATAAGGACAGGAATCAGGAGTGAGATGAGTCTCTTTGTGGATGACTCAAAACTGGGCGGTGGTGGATGGGGAGGAGGGGAGGGTGGCCCTACAGGGGGACCTGGAGGCTCTGGAAAGATGGTCTAGAAAGTGGAAGCTGAGGTTCAATGCAGAAATGCAAGGTACTCCACCTGGGGCCAGAAACCCGGCCAAGTGTACACCCTGGGGAATGCTACAAGTCTCGATGGCTGAGAGAGACCTGGGGTGGTGGTGGATGTCAAGATGAACAACTCTGAGACTTGTAGGAGGGCAGCAGCCAAGGCCAACAGGATGCTGAGATGCATCGCTAGGGATCACCTCCAGAAGGAGGAAGTGATATTCCTCTGTATAACTGCTTGGTGAGGCCGCACCTTGAGTACTGCGTGCAGTTTGGAGGCCACACTTAAGAGGGACATTAACCTCCTGGAGAGGGTCCAGAGGAGGCAACCAAAATGATTTGGGGCTTGGGGACAGGACCTATGAGGAGAGGCTCAAGAGCTAAATATGTACACATTGGAAGAGAGAAGGGACCGGGGGGACATGATAGAGGTCTTCAGGTATATGAAGAGGATAAATAGGGGAGGAACAGTCAGGGTGCTTCGAAGGAAGAAGAGGGGGGCCACTAGAGGGCATGGGTGGAAGCTAGAGGGGGGAAGATTCAGGGGAGAAAGAAGGAGGTGCTGCTTCACTGAGAGGGTGGTGGAGCCATGGAATGCGCTGCCTAGGGGGCTGGTGGAGGCAGAGACAGTGGAGGGGTTCAAGAGGGGGTGGGACAGGTACAGGAGAAGGGTTCTGGAAGCAAAATCCAATGCAGCAAGAATATCCGGAACTGGGAAGGGAGAAGCCAGAGAAGGCGAGGGGGGCAGCAAGGTCAGCACCCAGGGTGGGGGCTGACCAAACGAGCAGACACAAAAGACCATTAGGCCTATTCTGCTGGCATTTTAGTATGTTAGTATGTTAATACTAACTGAGGGGAAGCAGTCTGAGCATGTGCACAAGGAGGGAAATTCAGCGCGTGTTCACCATTATAACAACATCAAATTATAACTAGGTTTCCCTACGGGGCAAAATGCTACAGATTTTAGTAGTATAGATATTAGCACGGTACCTAACAAGCACTATTTATATAACACATACAGTGGAATTAGCTAACTATGTTAACTAGCTACCATCACATATGGGGAAATATATCATGGCTTGTTCCACAGGAACGACAGCTCATTTTATATATTACACACACACACACACACACACACACACACACACACCGTAAGCAATAACCCACGACAGGGTGTGGGGTTACTGGGGATTAATCAACACCCTGGGTGAACTGTGAGGCATGAGGCGAGAGCCCAAGAGTCCTCAAAGCACACAGGGTGATTAATCCCAGTAACTCCCGCACCATGGAGTGGTTACATGGCTTTATCATCGAAGTTCATACAAGTTTCAAATATGTTATTTACTTTTTTTAAAATACAGAAAAGTGTCCTGTGAATGTAGTATCCTTCCACTTAAATAGACACAGAATAAAGTAGTCCCTTGCAGTAATTGTGCTTACTTTTCTTGGTTTTGTTGACTTTAACACAGTTCTCACTTTGAACAACACTCATTTATTCATTCTATTGTTTCAGTAAGTAAAAATTATTTGGACACACGTGCCTTATTTGTGCTGTTCGATCACCGAAGATTCTCCGTTGCAACTGGTGAGGATCATTCTACAATTTAATGTTCTATTTCAATAAATTATTAGGAAAAGTACAGTGTCCACCTGGGCAGGTGGGTGGAAAGACAATATGCTACTCTACATTATGCTTTTTACTATACAGTAACTTTGATTTCCCCGATTTTAACACTGATCGCTATGAGTAGACACTGACCGTTTGGGGGGGGGATGGGTTTAACTTTAGCACTTAGCATCACTGGAATCACTTCTGTATCCCTGGCCCTCGCTCAGGTCTCTCTCTCCTCACTGCTGCCCTGTGTCTGCTGTCTTATTCCCAGGTCTGGGGCCTGCTACTCATGGCTTTCTGATAACCCTCTTACTGCTCTCCTTCTGCGACCACTCCCTCCTCCACGATCAATCTGGTGGGTGGGTGGGACCTGTTCCATGGTCCACGCAGTGACTGCAGCAGCACACTGGAAGCAACAGTAGAGAGGAACAAGCCACAAATGTTGCCACAGAGAAGAGCCACCGACTCGGTTCCCGGGAATTCAGCTACTTGGGGAGAGACTCCCCGTACATGAACAAGTTCAGACTACGAAATCCATATACCTTACAGCTAGACGCTAGTAGGGATTTCGGCTAACACCTACTAATTCTAGCTGTTAGTATAACAGAGATTAATGTATGGCCACACACAGTTAGTCAACCAATGGCCTTAGACATTTTAAGGTGCCAATGTTATACATTTATGCAATAAGTGTGGACATAGAAGCCACTGTATAAATCTCGATATCTGAACTGTATGTATAAATGAAATTTACACATACAGTAAACTCATCATCAAGATTTATCCATACAAGTACACTTGTCATATCTTTGCCCCCCTCCCCACCCCCAACAGCTAGCCAGCTCTACTCATTTTAGCTTCCTTTCCGTAACTACTCCAAAAAGCACAGACATCCTTCTCCCAAGCTATCACTAAGTACTTGTATGTCTCAGTCATATCCCTCTCTCCCTCCTCTCTTCCAGGGAGTACGTACTTAAGTCTTTCAGTCTGTCCTCGTAGGTTTTTTGATGTAATCCCTGCACTATCTTGGTTGCCCTCCTCTGAACTGCCTCCACCCTATGTCCTTTCGTAGGTAAGGTCTCCAGAACTGGACACTGTACTAGAAGAGTGGCCTCACCAAAGCCTTGTATGGTGGAACTATGACCTCCCTTTTCCTGTCGGTGATACCCCTGCCTATGCATCCTAGCATCCTATTTGCTTTTCCTGCTGCCTTGTTGCACTGACTCCCCATCTTGAAGTCAGCAGAGATGATAATCACTAGGTCCATTTCCTGCTTGGAGCATTTTATATCCTCCCCCTCAGCTGATATGCTGTTCCTGGGCTCTTGTGCCCCACATGCATGATTTTGCACCTCTTTTGTGTTAAATCTCACCTGTCACTCCCTTGACCAGTCCTCAAGCTTCTGCAGATCTCTCCTCATTCTATCCACAACCTCCAGTGTGTCCACCCTGTTGCACTGCTTTGTGTCATCAGCGAACAGGTAAACTCTCCGCTCCAGGTCATCTGTAATGTCACTGATAAGGATGCTAAAGAGAGGACTGGACCCAGCACTGATCCCTGTGGCACTACACTGGTCATCTTGCCCTCTGCGGAGTGACAGCCATTTACCTCCACCCTTTGTGTCTTGCTATCCAGCCAGTTCACCACCCACCGCACCACCGTCCTACCCACTCCCATGTTTCCCAGCTTGTTCAACAGCCTTCTATGAGGCACAGTGTCAAAGGCATTGCTGAAGTCCAGGTAGGCCACATCCACGCCCCAATCCACCTCCCTTGTTACGCAGTCGAAAAATTCAATGAGGTTAGTCTGCCATGACCTCCCTCCGGTAAAACCATGTTGCCTTGGGTCCTGTAGACCGCTGTCAACAAGGTGTTCCACTAGTCTTTCCTTCAGCAGGGTTTCCGTGAGAGTTTTAAATACAATCTGACAAAATATTATAAAAAAATACAAGGGACAAAACAAACCAAATTCGAGAGAGATACTAATGACTATTTGAATGGTACAGTATATGAATGGGGAAAGAAGGTGAGATTTAATTCGAGTTTTAAACCACAAGGCAGTACACCTACCAGGCCAATCCTGAAAACTTCGGAAAAACTACAGGATACCAGACAAAATGATGATTTAAGTAGTGGGGAAGAAACTTATTTAGGAGAGGAAACATATTCTGAAGAAGAAAGAGAGAACACACAAGATAAGACACCGGAAGACCCGAGGTGTAGCCAACACATCAGCACCACTCAGCCCCCAAAAAACGGATTAGGCGGGGCAGGAAGAGGAAGAGGTGGTTATCGTTGGAACAGAGGCAGAAGAGGCTGGAATGCGAGAGGGAACACAAGAGGAGGCTACCAGTGAACAATGTGGTTAATATTTCATCCATAGTTGTCTGAAGTGGAAATAGGTGTTCTTAGCAAAAGCTTGTCATTTGTTCCACAGCACAGATTTAATTTATTTGAGACAATAATTGACTGCCACAAATTCACCAGAAATCTAGGTCTGCGGTCCTTTTTCAATAGAAAAGAGGAAGAAAATATTGGACCAGTTGAAATGGGGGTAAGTGACGGTGTAGTGACTGAAGGTACTGATGTGATTATCCAGAAGTTTAAACCCCCCTCCACCTTTTGTCCTCCTCCAACGCCAGCATTACAGACTTTTATGAAAAGTTGCGAAAGAGACTTACTGAACCTAGATAAGAGTCAATATGACAAAGCAAATGTACCTTTTAGGAATAATCTAAGTAGGGTTGAAAAATCTGCTTTAGATGCATTAAGTGACGACAAAAGTATAACTATAAAAAAAGCGGATAAATGAGGTTCCGTTATAGTTATGGATACCAATAAGTATGTTTTGGAGGTGCACAGGCAACTGGGGAATGAAGATTTCTATAAAAGGGTATCCATAGATCCTACTGTACTATATAAAACCGAAATAGTTAAATATCTTTCAGAGGTAGGAGGTAAAGGAAAAAGGTTGGATCAGTGAAGATACCTTTTCTTTTTTAACTGTACAGCATCCTATGACAGCCTGGTTTTATGTTCTTCCAAAAGTACATAAATGTATTCCTGATCCACCTGGCCATCCTATTGTATCAGGCAATGGTAGCCTAACTGAGCCATTATCACAATACATTGATTATTCTATAAAATCTTTAGCTCAAGCGGCCCCTTCACACATAAAGGATACGGGTGATACGATTAATGTCTTAGAAAATATAGCTATTGAAGAAACAAGCCTGTTAGTCATTTTAGATGTAGAAGCTTTGTATTCTAATATACCACATAAAGGTGGGTTGGCTGCCTTGGAATACTATCTAGATGGTAGAGAAGTACAAGACCCACCTACAGAAATGTTGATTCAACTTGCCAAGTTTGTGTTGGAATATAACACTTTTTTCTTTTCAGATGGACAGTATATACAGAAAAAAAAGGTACTGCGATGGGGGCCCCTTTTGCCCCCAATTTTGCAAATCTATATTTGGGGAAATGGGAAGAGGAGTTTATCAGGAACATGGATACAAACCCGTACAGAGATAAAATAGACATCTATAGACGTTTTATAGAGGATATATTCATTATCTGAACGGGATCTGAAAACGAACTTTGAGTTTGTTAAGTACTTGGAAGCAAGTGACCCTAATTTACGTTTTTCCTTGTCTTTTAGTGCTAGACAGATCAGTTTTTTAGATCTGATCATTAAAAAAAGATGATAAAGGGGGAATAGAGACGGATCTTTACAGAAAAAGTACTGACAGAAACATTGTTACAGGCAGATAGTAGTCACCCATACCACACCATAGCGGGTATCCCTAAGGGACAGTTTATGAGAATAAAAAGAAACTGTAGTACTGAATCTGCATTTGAAAAAAAGAGCAGATGAGCTAGAAATGAGATTAAAAGAAAGGAAATACCCAGCAGGTTTAATCACAGAAGCCAGAAAAGAGGTTAGCAATATGGAAAGGTCAAAGGTCATGGAAAAAGAAAAGGCAGAAAAATTGAAAATAAGAGATCAGAGAGTTAACTCTGTAAGTACTTATAATGCTCAGTTAAATGAGATCAGTAACATTGTTAAAAAACACTGGCATTTAGTTAGTTTGGATCCAGGCCTCAGAGATCTCAGTGATGTTAAACCTAGAATGGTGCATAGGAAGGGAAGAAGTTTAAAATATATTTTGGTTCATTCAATACAACCTGGACAGGTGCAAGGAAGAATGTGGCTACCAAAAAAGCAAGATGGTTGTCACAAGTGTGGTAACTGTAAGTTTTGTAAATTTTTTAAACACAAACTAAAAGTTGTTTGAATCCAAAAACACACAAAGATACAAAAGTAAGAGGATTCATAACCTGTGCAACTGAAGGGGTCATTTATATGGCCTCCTGCACATGTGGAAGTTTTTATATTGGTAAAACTAAAAGGAAATTGAAGGAAAGAATGGGAGAACACTTCAGGGCAATAAATTATGGTGATCAGAAGAATGCTTTCGCTGCCCATATGGCAAGAGTGAAAAACACTAAAGAATACATTTGGTCATTTTTGGGTATAGAAAAGCCAATAAAAAGCCCTAGAGGAGGGGAGTACAATAATGTACTACTTGAGAGAGAACAGTACTGGATTTTTGCAACAGGAGGATCAGAAAAACCAGGCCTAAATGAAAGAATTGATATTAAGCCTTTCCTTAAGAAATGAGGACTGTATGGTCATATGTACCTTTGAATCAATTTGGTTTGTAAAAATGTAGATGAATAGTTTAGATATTGTAAACATCTGATCACAATTTGTTTAAATGATTTTTTTCTCTTTTAGATACCACGGCTAATAAAATTCACAGTGGATTCCTATGTCTCTTAATGGAGAAGGGCAATGGTGGACACTGGGTTGCACAGTGGTAAAATTAATATGTAATGATAAAAATATACTTGTATATGGTCTTTTCAATTTTAAAGTTGTTAATTAAAGTTAATGTTTTAAATTATTTTAATTAGGTACACTGTCACTTTAAATTTAGTAATATTTAAGGGTTCTGGTATTTTGGAAGTGTCATTCCTACGATTAAGCGCTAGGTGGCGTGAAACGCGTTAGGACACTTTGTGTGTATTACTGGAGGAGGTGGGCAGCTTGTATGGAGTGTGGAAGCTTTGTATTTGTGTGCAAATAAATGCTGCTTTTAAAGCACACATGATGGTCTCTGGTTTCCCTTCAGTGCATGTTTAGCACACTGTTTGGATCCATAAGCTTTGGTATAGTGCTCTGATGCCTTAACTGGTGCTGGCAAACACATTTCTTGATTTCTATGATCTTCCCCACTACTGAGGTCAGGCATATTGGCCTGTAGTTTCCCGCTTCCTCTCTGTTCCCGCTTTTGTACAGGAAGACTACATCAGCTGTCCTCCAGTCTTCAGGTACCTCTCCTGTTTCCAGTGACAGGCTGAACAGGTCTGCCAGAGCTTCAGCCACCACCTCCGTTAACTCCCTCAGCACCCTGGGGTGTAACTCATCTGGCCCCATAGCTTTATCTACTCCTATTCTTTCCAGTTCCCTCAGGACCCTTTCCCGTGGAAAGGGATTGGTATACATTTCTATGCCCTTCCCTCCCTTTCTAGTCCCTTCTGGCCCATTGCCTGCCCCCTTCTCTGTAAAGACCGAGCAGAAGTATCTGTTCAGTATGTCTGCCTTATGGTAGTCATCCTCCATTCTACTCCCGTCCTCCCCTTTCAGTCTATCACTCCCTTTGCCTTCCTTTTTTCACTGATGTACCTGTAAAAGGTTTTGTCCCCTCAAACTACTGATTTTGCGATGTGCTCCTCTGTCTATGCCTTGGTTTCCCTCACTGCCCTCCCTGCCTCTGCTTCTAAAATTTTTTATTCAATATTGTTTGCCACAGGATTACGAGGTTTCCTTGAACCTGTTCTCACTACCACTTATACACAGGCTTTCAGGCCATACACTGCCACTCTTCCACACTCCCATCTCTCCCCACTCCTCTTCTGTACTCGCCCCTCATCTCTCCATGCTGAAGCTGCAGCCCACTCTATTTAATAATTACCTGAAAAATGTAAAGTTGAGTTCCGTTTCTCTCTTGCCCTGGCTCTGAGGCCACTTGCTCATTTTAATTTGAGCCGCTCGCTCACTCACTGCAACAGAGCTGTGACTGCAACCA